>PVJN01040709.1:0-19126 GCA_004026805.1 Lasiurus borealis
AGCCAGCCAGGTACTCGGGCACCCGCTCTCCCAGCGCGCGCGTCTCCGTACCTCAGCTTTTTGCTGTTCCTCTGGGTGTCTGTGAACCCCTCTCTTTCCTTCTAGCTGTAGAACTTCCACTCAGCCAGCTTTCCTGTGGTTCTGGATGATGTCTGTTCTGTCTTTTAGTTGTAGTTTTGAAATTGTTGTGCAAGGCAGCCGTGTAGGTGTTTACCTATGCCGCCATCTTGGCTCCTCCCCTTCAAATTCTATTAGGATGTTTAGTAGGTTGTATCAGTATTTAAAACCATGCCAAAATTAACTGCAAAAGCCTATCAGAGGCTCTGGCCAAGTAACTCAGTTGATTAGAGCATAGTCCCAATATGCCAGGGTTGTGGGTTCGATTCCCAGTCAGGGCACACACAAGAATCAACCAAGGAGTGCATAAATTTAACAAACGGATGTATTTTCTCTCTCACTCTCTTTCCCTTCCTCTTTCTCTCTCAAATAAACACATAAAAATTAAAAAGTCTATCAGAAGCAAATATTAAAAGCTCTTACATAACGCTTAAGTCATTTTGCTTTTGGCAATTTTTTTTTTATTTACATGGGAATGTAGGCCCACCCCACCCCCTGCATGCCCAAAGAGAGGACAGAGTGCATCTGCCTGAAGCATTACTGGAATGTGGTTCAGAGGAAGGGGTGTGCGCTGCAGGATGGATTTCATACTTTAAAGCGTCTAATAAAAAGACCAAAATGCTCCGCAAATGAAGTGCCGCATTTCAAAAAAGAACAGTCACTATTTGTCTCGGCTTTCAGACCTCCTATTTGAAAGGGCTGCGCCTGCATTCGGTGCCCGGATTTCAAAGTTCCCCGAACCTTGAGGACCATGTGCGAAACACATCAAGGGAGTCAGGCTTCCCAAAAACCCAGCCTCGCTGTTTTCCTTGGAGGCGGAGAGAGCTGCTGTTCAGAAAAATTTCCAAGGTTTTCTGCGATTTGTTATGAATTAAAGGTCGTTCCCCCCCGAACTGGATCGTCGGAGGCACCGCAGCCCGCCTGCCAGTCAACGTGGAAGGAAGCAGATGTGCGCTGGCAGCTCTGTAGCCCAGGAGAGAAACCTCCCTCCCCGGGCTTGCTGGCCTGTTCAGGTTTCATTCTGCCTTGCTCCCGGCTGTCTTTTTCTGATCCTCCACTGGAGGGCGCCCCGCCACCAGCGGTGCCAGGCCCCCCAGTAGGGGGTCTTTTCTGATCCTCCTCTTCCTCCTGGGAGACAGTTGGGGCCTTCTACACACGCTGGAGGATTCTGGGTCCATCTTGGGGTTCAGCGCTCCCTCCGACTCCCTGAAGAGAGTGGGGACGGTGAAAGCTTTATAATTCAGGACTGGAGTTTCAGAAATCCCAGTGAAGGTTGTTCATTTTCAATCTTCTCTTTGTTTCAAAAGGGAACCGCAGAAATGCATTAGGATGGATGCCAGGGTTTGGGGGACTATGTCTCCAGAACCCCGCTTGTCAGACCCCTCTAAGCACATACATCTTCATGGCAGCAATGGGCGGGAATACTGAAAAACCAGAACTTCTGCAAAATCCACAGCAGATGGTTCCCGGGCCAGGGCGAGCCCCCTGGCACAGAGCTGGTGCTGGCTGCCCTGCCCGGCCCGCACTGCTCCTGCGTTGGCATTTTATGGGTGAGGGGGCTGCGCTTGTCTTAAACACGTAATCCGCAGGTTGGTGGCTCCTGCACTGTGCCTAGGCCCCCTCTCAGCACGCTGCCTGTGCAGGGGAGATGATGAATTCTGCCAGTTCTGCCCTGCCTGTCCCATTCTCTCCTACTCCCGGCCTTGTGTTTGAGAACCTAATTTTGAGCAACCTGCCCCAGGAAGGAATTACTTTGCCACTTTGAAGCCTTTGATGAGAGCGTCCAGGAGCCACATTTCCTCTGCACTTGAAGCCTTGCAGCAAACTTTTGCAAAGAGTATATCATTTGCCCTAACAGGTTTGGCTCCGTGGATCGAGCATCCACCTGCGGACTGAAAGGTCCCGGGTTCGATTCCAGTCAAGGGCATGTGCCTTGGTTGCCAGCACATCCCCAGTAGGGGGTGTGCAGGAGGCAGCTGATCTGTGTTTCTCTCTCATTGATGTTTCTAACTCTTTACCCCTCTCCCCTCCTCTCTGTAAAAAATCAGTTAAAAAAAAGAATATATCATTTGATATTTCTACCACCATGGGGCCTGACTCTTTTCCCTCCCACTTCACAGACGGGAAAAGCAAGGCTCAGAGCAAGTAAGTGCCGGCCCTAGGACTTGAAGCCACATGATTTGATTCCAATGGGATTGCTCATGGCAGGTCTTGGTAGCAGTAGGAGTTTGGGTTTGATGTCAGAGAGAACCTTCTGACTCCCTGACCTTCACATGCGTGTGTGCTGTCAGAAGATCATGAGCTCCCTCCAGATATGCTTTAGAAAGTGGCATTGATGTATTTTCCCGGCACAGGTCGAAGGGCATCCTTTCTTGAGGTAGGAGGATGAACTAACTGGACAAACCCTGAGGTGGCTTCCAACCACACTCTTCTGTAGAACAAAGCACCCAGAAATAGACAAACCGCTCCCTTTTAACACGTGGTCATTGTGGATAATTGTATGAAAACAGGAAACTCTCCAGTCCAATGAACAACTACATGGATCTATTCGGAAGATGCTCATTTCTATTGTGAGTTAAGCATTGTATTTGTCTTGAGACCTCATTGTTTCCAAGCAAAGCTTCTGTCCCCCTGAAGAATGCAGTTCTTTCTGGGGCCACAAGGTGGCAGAGTGACTTAAGGTTTTTACTTGCTTTTCAATTTCAGGACAGAAGCTGGGCTCCAAAGTGAGCAAAATGGAGTGAGGACTTCACATTTATGAACCTCTTAAAAGGGGGGAACGCCAGCGTCTGGAGGTAGGAAGAGGGAACGCTCGATTCTAAAGCAAAGGGAGGGTTCTTGGACAGAGTCCTGAGTGGCCAAGTTACATCCATCCCAGTGGCTCTCTGTCCAGTGACCTGGTAGATGCTGAGTGAAATCTGTCCCAAGGAGACTCAATGTTAGGGATCGCCTTTGCCCCATCTCTCTCTCTCTCTGAACTTTCTCTCCTGAGCTCCACTTTTATAGATTCTTCCCTACCGCCCTGTCCCCCATTTTTTGCTCATTATGTCTTAGGGAAGGTTTAAGTTGAATACATTTTGGAGAAAAATAAGGCACAGTCGAGTGGGGCAACAACTCATTTGAACCCCAAATTTGGACTTGTGTTTCTGACATGTACAGCTGCATTTAGGGGATGGTGAGAGAATCTTTGAATTTGGGACTAATGTGGATTCTGGGATGTGCAGACACTGCACACACACACACACACGACAGGACCACAGATGCACCGAGGTTTATGCATGCCTGCTCCGTGCATCCAAGTGCAGGTGTGAGCCCTGGCCCAGACACGGTGGGTCTTCTCAAGGTCCCACAGGGAGGGGGTCAGGGCAGGAGCAGGGCAGATCCTAGTGCTGCCCCAGGGTCGCTCCAGGCTTTCCCCTCCTGCAGGCCTGCCAAGCCCCGATGTCATCATAGGAGGACAGCAGAGACTGAGTGGCATCAGCCCTAGTCATCTTAGCAAGATTAGCAGAATCAATGTTGAATTTAAACACGGCAAGTTTTCAAGCACATCTTGAAGGATGGAGGAGCCGCGAACATTTTTTTTTATAGAAGTGATTAATATTCAATTTCTCAAAACTGAGATCATAGACATGTGTGACACACACACACACACACACACACACACCACGGAATGGGGAGGTATTGCTGCTAAAACTTCAGAACAGAGGCTGTGTATATTCAGCTTCTTTCCTCCTTCAATATCTGCTTTTGGGTCCACATGGGTGTCTTCATTTATTAACCTTTTATAGATATTCAAAGAACACCTACTAGGTGCCAGGGAAATTAATATGAAACTGAGCGGTGCTGACTTTTAGGGAAGGCACCCCCAGGGAGCCATCCTTTGCTGGGTGGGGGTGAGCAGCGAAGCACAATACCCCTGGGAGAGCGCCCAGACGAGGCTGCCTGCAGGGAGCGGGGCCAGGCCCTCCCCTCTGTGCATCCTGGGTTTAGTGTCCTCGTTCCAACGTGGGATGGTTGTGGTGCCCAAACTACACCTTGTTCTCAGGACCCGGTAAACGAGTATCACGGGCTTTTCTCAGGGCACACAGAAGGAACACAGTAAGTACACAGCCAGTGCTGTTGCTCCTTTGTCTGAAACGAAAGCTTCCCCAGATCTTTTTTTAACAAATATCTCTTATCTGCGAATGGACCAGCCACCCGGGGCCTAAAGGTGAGCTGCACATGGATGCCTCTGTCCAGGGAGCTGAGGAAGCAGGTCATCGTGGCCACCAGGGAGGGGGAGGCGGTGACCACAGAAGCTCGGAGATGAGCCCCTCACTCTGGGGAAAGCCCCTGACTCTGGAGCGGGTGCTGGCTGGGAGCTGCTGCTCTGAGGCTTTGCTTTTGTGTCTTCTCAGAAACAGCCATCCCTCAAGGAGAGAATGACCTTCAGAACACAGAGGGATGCCTCTTCTGCGGAGAGGATTCTGGGGTGTGGGGGTCTCCTTTCGAGCTGGCTAAGCTTCCAATTCTGGGGGAGCCCAGGCCACGGAGCCCCTTTCAGAGCCCAGGAACCAGGACACAGGCCCATCCTGCACCTGTGGGCAAAGGTGCCCGGACAAGGTATTGTCTGCACCTTTCAGCTGGGGCTCCCTGCGGCTTGCCTCACCCAGATCCTTTAACACTGAAGGTGTGTGGGGAGGAGCCCTGGGCCTGGAGTTCCTGGGGTTCCCTGGGGAGAACCAGTGGCCCCCAGCTCTCTGCAGAGGGCAGAATAGCGCCCATCTAGGGCGGCTCCCAAAGGCTGAGCTGAGATCACCCCAGACTTCACGCTGCCCTAAACCCAGGCCCGTGGCGGCTAATGGGCAGGTGGGGGACCTTGTGGGCAGCTCGGTGGGGGCACGCAGGGGTGCTGTAAGTGTCTGCTGGAGAGCGGTGGGGCGGTGGGGAGAGGCCAGCAATGAGGTGAATCCCAGTGCGGCAGCCCCAGGGGGCAGCATGGTACCGAAGGAGGGGAAGGACCGGGGATCCCAGATTGAGTTCCCTGTTCCTCTCTGTCAGTGCAAAGGTGACCTTGTGCAAAGACTCCCCGCCCCCCTGAGTTCGAAAATCTGTAAAGCAGGGAGAAAACCGTAGTTTTTCCTGGGCTTGGTGACTGTCAGCGAGTCGTGGTGGTATGCTCGGGCCTGTGTCTTCAGTTATTAACCGTTTATAGATATTCACATCCCTCCTCTGCCACGGATTGGTGGGTGGCCTCAGGGCGTCCTGCCTGCCTCCGCTCTGAGTCTCTCCCAGAGAGGCGCACTGGGCAGCGTCCCTGGTTGTCCCTCCTCATCCGTCCCTTGCCCAAGACATACCTTTGCCAGAGCCACCTCCAGGGTAGCTCTGGAGTCACCCGGCCGGCTTCTCCCATCCTCAGGCTACGCCCGAGTCTCCTGCTCCTGTGGGCCCTCACACTGGGGGTCCCTGTAGGGGCCTCACCTTTCCTGACAAGCTTCCCTTTATCCAAACCCGCAGGCTCCTCAGTTTCCAGGAGCTGGTTAGTGGCTGATGGGACAACACAGGCTCAGGGTAGAATCACTGAAAGAAGGTACCTGTCCTCACTGGCTCACAATCTAAAAGCACGGGTCCCACTGCACTTCGAACTCTAGGTGTGCACGCGGGGATGTCTGGGGGTCACGACGGGGCCTCGGACACGCAGGAGCCTTTGCCTGGCACCGCTGTGCTGCCTGCGCCTCCCTCCCAGCCACCGCCACTGGGTTCCCCAGAGACTCCCAGGCCTTTTTTCTGACCTCCTCTGCCCCTCTCTCTTTGGGGACCCTCCTCTTGCAGGTGCAGCCAACAGAGGCCCCCTGGGCCCAGGCCCTGGCCGGGTTCAGGGGTGCAGGGGTGACCATCTTCAGAGCACTGGGTTTGGGGGAGAGACGTGGGTTTTACTAGTAGTAGCTCCAGCCTCAGTCTCACATCTGTAAAATGGTTTTTTCTGGGCCCCTTGCTGAGCAGCGGCCACCATTCTGCATGTCCTAGACTTGCTGATGCAGAGTCCTTCTCCCCAGGGACAAGTACTGATGGATGGACCACTTCCTGCACCCTGGGAGGTGCTTCCAGTCCGGTCCAGGCCAAGGGAACCGACGACGTCCTGATGCTCACTGCTCCCCTTGCTCCTGCCCCATGTGTGGGAGGGGCCGAGGAGGCCTGGGAAGGCCCGGCTTCCTCCTCCCGGACCAGCCCCTGTGTTTGTGTGGACCTTCCCAGGCAGCCCTTCCCTGCCTGGCTCCTTGCAGGAAGCCGGCCACGAGGGTGCTCTGAGTGAGTGTCCCCCACTTGGCCAGGGACGGCCATCACTGGGGCCAATCCCTGTGAAATCATACCTGCTGCAAGCCCGGGGCTCCCTCCCCTGCTGCTCTGGGACATCTCCTCCACTGTCACCCATGGGATGCTGGTTTCTGTCGCTTCCTGCCTCTGCTAACCCACTCCTCTTAAATGTCCCTTCTTGGATTACTCTTGCTGTCTCTGCTCTGAGCACAGAGTGAGACGTGGAAACACAGGATGGGGGAGAGGTACTGTCCTTAGTGGTGGATGAGGAGTCTCTTGGTTGGAAAACCCACATGTGGAAGGGGTGGGAGCTAAGATTAAACACACGTGGCCATTGGTAGTCCAACCAGGATTTTTTTTTTTCTTTCAGGTTAACCATTAAGAAGAAAACAAAACTCAGCAAATACCTGCACTCACATCTCTCTCCCGACCAGGCTGACTCTGCGAATAGGACACAGTCCTCGGTCTTCCTCTCTTCCTTAAAGGCAGCGTCTCCATGCTGCCTGCAGGTGCTTGCTTTCACCTGGTGTTGGGGATAGGGGACAGGTGCACGTGACCCAAACCTCCAAGTCATACAGAAGGTCTTCCTGCCCCTGGCTTCCCAAGCCCCACATCCCCCTCCCTAAGAAATCGCCACACTGACTCCTTCTAGTCTTTTCTAAAGAAATCCTCACCCGAGGATATGTTTTTTCCCCCATTGGTTTTTAGAGAGAGTGGCAGAGGTGGAGGGAGAGAGGAGAGAGAGAAACATTGATGTGAGAGAGATGATACATAGATTGGCTGCCTCCTGCACACGCATCCGACCAGGGCAGGGATCGAACTTGCAACCCATGTACCTGTTCTTAACCAGGAATCAAATCCTTGACCTTTTGGTACACAGGCCGATGCTCTAATCACTGAGCAATGCTGGCCATGGCCAGTCTTGATTCAGTTCTCCAGGCAAGCAGGACTGATGGGTCAGAATGGACAGGTGAGTTAAAACTAACGGGCCATGCTGGCCGGTGGGTGGGAGCTGGGGCAGAATGGAGGCCGGCGGAAACAGGCCTCTTGGCCGCTTTTGCTGGGCTTCGTGGGCTGATGGCAGGACTAGAGGCTCTGCTCGCTGCTAGGCCTCCTCTGACTCCCCGGTGCCAGCCCCCTCTGCAGGCACGGGGGACCACAGTGTGGGCGAGGCTGTGGTCTTGAATCGCCAGGCCAGGAGCTCTCTGCCCCTGCCAGAGCGCGGGGAGGACAAGGAGATCAGCAGGATTTCCTTCCAAAAGCGCTTGGCCACGCTCCCGCCGCGCTGTTGAAAGGGGCTCCACGGGTCGAAGACAATCATTTGTTACCGTTGTTGTTTAATATTCATCAGGTGCCTGTAATGTGTTGGACGACATTGAAGAAGATGCGTGGCTAAAATTAAATTTGTGATAAAGCTACGCTGAGCTCAGAACTGGCCGGGTGCCTCCAGGTCTCTGGCAGACCAAGTTCTGGTTTCTCCGATCGATTCGTCCACAAGAATGACCTCACGGACCGGGAATGGGAAACCCCCGCCACCCACACAGGCCTGCCGGTAGTTCTCTGCAGCGGAGGCGCCGATTCCATCACTCACCCCACGGGGTTCAAGGGAGGACGATGGCACCGCGACCCTGAAGAAGGGGAGAGCCGAAGAGAAAGGTGACCCCAGAAGCTGACCCAGAGAATGACGGAGCGAATCAGTGCCAACAACATCCCTGAGCCAAATCTATGACATCAGCAAAGCTGAACTTTCCCTTTCCTCTCCTCTTCCCTGGTGGGGATGCCACCTCCCGCAGACCCACAGGGGCCCGTCTTCCTGTCTTCCTCCTTCCCTTTCAGGACCCTCCCCCCCTGCAGGGAAGGTAATACACTCATTTATCCTAAAGAGTGAGTGACTGCTAGCTGACACTATGGAGTGCTCAGCGTGTCATCTTTACCTCTATATGTAGTTCATTTAATCCTTCCAGCCACTCTGTGTGGCAAATGCTATCATCAGTCACCACATTTTACAGGTGAGGGACACACATTCAAAGTCATCTAGATAATAGGTGGTGGTAGGGGGTGTCCAGGTGCTTACCAGCCACCCGATGGCATTATATTACCACACAGAGGTTTCGCCCTTTAGCAAAGCAGCACAGCTTAGGGCTAACGAGCTTCCACACTAGCTGAACATTAGAATCACCTAGGAGGCTGTGGAACCTTCCCAAGGCCTGGCACCTCCCCCGGGATTTGGATTTAATGGGTCTGATGAGGGAGAGAGCAGCATTGGTGTTTTTATTTTTATTTGTTTTTTAATTTCTTTATTGATTAAGGCAGTGGTCAGCAAACTCATTAGTCAACAGAGCCAGATATCAACAGTATGATAGAAATTTCTTTTGAAAGACAAATTTTTAAAACTTAAACTATATATGTAGGTATATTGTTATTAACTTAAATAGGGTACTCCTTCAATCACACTGTACATGTGCACCCACACGTGGTATTTTGTGGAAGAGGCACACTCAAGGGGCTAAAGAGCCGCATATGACTCGTGAGCCATGGTTTGCTCACCACTGGATTAAGGTATTACATATGTGTCCTCCTCCCTCCATTAACCCCCCAACCTCTCCTATTCATGCCTTCACCACCTGCCCCCTGGTGTCTATGTCCATTGATTAGGCTTATATGAAAGCATACAAATCCTTTCGTTGATTTATTCCCGTTACCCCCACCCTCTCCTATCTTCCCTCTGAGGTTTGGCAGTCTGATTGAGGCTTCTCTGTCTCTGGATCTGTCCCTGTTCATCAGTTTATGTTGTTCATTATATTCCACAAATGAGTGGGATCATGTGGTATTTATCTTTCTCTGACTGGATTATTTCACTTAGCATAATGCTCTACAGTTCCATCCATGCTGTTGCAAATGGTAAGAACTCCTTCTTTTATACGGCAGCGTAGTATTCTAGATGTACCAGTTTTTTAATCCACTCATCTGCTGATGGGCACTTAGGCTGTTTCCAAATCTTAGCTATGGTGAATTGTGCTGCTATGAACATAGGGGTGCATATATCCTTTCTGATTGATGTTTCTAGTTTCTTGGGATATATTCCTAGAAGTGGGATCACTGGATCAAATGGGAGTTCCATTTTAGTTTTTTGAGGAAACTCCATACTGTTCTCCACAGTGGCTGCACCAGTCTGCATTCCCACCAGCAGTGCAAAAGAGTTTCTTTTTTTCCGCATCCTCGCTAACACTTGTCGTTTGTTGATTTGTTGATGGTAGCCATTTTGACAGGTGTGAGCTGGAACCGCATTGTCGTTTTGATTTGCATCTCTCAGATAATTAGTGACTTTGAGCATGTTTTCACATCTCTCTTGGCATTACTTCTAAACTCCTTAGAAAAATGTTTATTTAGGTCCATTGACCATTTTTTAAATTGGATTGTTTATCTTACTTTTGTTAAGTTGTATGAGTTCCCTGTAAATGTTGGAGATTAAACCCTTATTGGTGATGACATTGGCAAATATGTTCTCCCATGCAGTGGGCTTTCTTATTTTGTTGATGGTTTCTTTTGCTGTGAAAAAGCTTTTTATTTTGATGTAGTCCCATTTGTTTATTTTCTCTTAAGTTTCCATTGTCCTAGGAGCAGTATCAGTGAAGAAGTTCCTTTGGCATATGTCTGAGATTTTGCTGTCTGTGGATTCCTCTAGTATTTTTATGGTTTCCCATCTTATGTTTAAGTCCTGTATCCATTTGGAGTTTATTTTTGTATTTGGTGTAAGTTGGTGGTCTAGTTTCATTTTTTTAAAAATGTATCTGTCTAATTTTCCCAACACAGTTTGTTGAAGAGACTGTCTTGACTCCAACACAATTTGTTGAAGGGACTGTTCATGCCTCCTTTGTCAATATTAATTGGGCATAGTAGTTTGGGTCGATTTCTGGGTTCTCTATTTTATTCCATTGATCTATGTCTGTTCTTGTGCCAGTACTAGGCTGTTTTAAGAACAGTGGCTTTTTAATACAGCTTGATATCTGGTATTGAGATCCACCTACTTTGATCTTCTTTCTCAGGATTGCTGCAGCTATCTGAGGTCTTTTTTTTATTTCAGATGAATTTTTGGAAAGTTCATTGTAGGTCTGTGAAATATGCCGTTGGTATTTTAATGGGGATTGCATTGAATCTGTAGATTATTTTGGGTAGTATGGACATTTTGATGATGTTGCTTCTACCAATCCACGAACACAATATATTCTTCCATCTGTTTATATTTTCCTCCATCTCTTTTTTCAGTGTCCTGTAGTTTTTTCGCATGTAGGTCTTTTACCTCCTTAGTTAAGTTTATTCCAAGGTATCTTAATTTTTTTTTTGATGCAAATGGTAAATGGGATTGCTTTTTTTAGTCTCTCTTTCTGTAAGTTCACTATTGGTGTAAAGAAATGCCGAATTTGTATCCTGCTACATTGCCAAATTCATTTATTAAGTCTAATAATTTTTGATCCAGTCTTTAGGGTTTTCTATGTACAATATCATGTCATTTGAAAATAAAGACAGTTTTACTTCTTCTTTTCCAATTTAGATGCCTTTTATTTCTTCTTCTTGTCTGATCACAATGGCTAGTACTTCCAGCACTATGTTGAACAGGAGGGGTGAGAGTGGGCATTCCTGTCTTGTTCCTGTTCTTAGGGGAAATAGTTTTAGTTTTTGTCCATTGAGTATGATGTTGGCTGTGGGTCTTTCATATATGGCTTTTATTATGTTGAGGGATGATCCTTCTATTCCAACCTTGCTGAGAGTTTTTATCAAGAAGGGATATTGGATTTTGTCAAATGCTTTTTCTGCATCAATTGAAATGATAATGTGATTTTTATCTCTCAATTTGTTTATGTGATGTATCACGTTTATTGATTTGTGAATATTGCATCCACAGGATATATCCTTCTTGGTCATGCTGTATGATCTTTCTGATGTATTGCTGGATCTGATTTGCTAGAATTTTGTTGAGATTTTGGTATCTATGTTTATGATGGATATTGATCTGTAATTCTCTTTTATTGTGTTGTCTTTATCTTTATCTGGTTTTGGTATTAGGGTGATGCTGGCCTCATAGAAGGAGCTTGGAAGTGTTCCTTCCTCATTTTTTGGAATAGTATGAGGAGGATAGGTTTTAGTGCTTCCTTGAATGTTTGGTAAAACTCCCATGTAAAGTCTTCTGGCCCAGACTTTTGTTTGCTGGAAGCTTTTGGATGACTGCTTTAATTTCATCCATAGTTATTGGCTTATTAAGATTTTTAGAATTTTCCTGATTGAGTTTTGGAAGGTTGTATTTTTCTAGGAATATGTCCATTTCCTCCAAGTTGTCTAGTTTGTTGGAGTAGAGTTGTTCATAGCATTTTTTAATAATGCTTTGTATTTCTGTGGCATCTGTTGTTATTTCACCTCTCTCATTTCTGATTTTCTTTATTTGAGTCTTCTCTCTTTGCTTCTTGGTGAGCTTGGCTAGAGGTTCATCAATCTTGTTTATTCTTTCAAAGAACCAGGTCTTGGTTTCATTGATCTTTTGTATTTTTTTTTGTTTTGTTTCTATGTCATTTATTTCTGTTCTTATCTTTATTATCTCCTTCCTTCTGTTCACTCTGGACTTTTCTTGTTGCTCTCTTTCTAATTCTTTGAGTTTTAGAGTTAGATGATTTACTACCATTTTTTCTTGCTTTTTGAGGTAGGCCTGTAGAGCTATAAACTTCCCTCTCAGGACTGCTTTCATTGTGTCCCATAAATTTTAGATTGTTGTGTTTTTGTTGTCGTTATTTTCCAGGATGCTTTTAATTTCTTCTTTGATCTTATTGGTAACCCAGTCATTATTTAATAGCATGCTATTCAGCTTCCAAGTGTTTAAGATTTTTTGATTGTTTTTATTATAGTTTATTTCTAATTTTATGGCATTGTGGTCTGAGAAGATGCTTGGTATGATTTCAATCTTCTTGAATTTGGGGAGACTTTGCTTGTGACCCAATATGTGGTCTATTTTTGGAAGTGTCCCACGTGCACTTGAGAAGAACATATGTTCCATGGCTTTGGGATGCAATGTTCTGAAGATAGTTAAGTCCATTTGATCTAGTGAGTCATTTAGGATTGCTGTGTCTTTGCTGATTTTTTGCCTAGAGGATTTATGCAGTGATGTCAGTGGTGTATTAAAGTCCCCTACCATGATTGTATTGTTGCCGACCTCTCCCTTGATATCTTCCAGGTGTTTTGTTATGTATTTGGGTGCTCCTGCATTGTGTACATATATGTTTATCAGAGTTATATCCTGTTGTTGTATCAATCCCTTTAGTATTATGAAATGGCCTTCCTTATCTTTTATTATGGCCTTCACTTTGAGGTCTCTTTTGTCAGATACAAGTATTGCTAAACCAGCTTTTTTTCATTTCCATTTGCCTGAAAGATATTTTTCCATCCCTTCATTTTCAATCTGTGTGAATCCCTTGTTCTGAGGTGGGTCTCTTGTAGACAGCATATATATATATGCGTCATGTTGTTTTATCTATTCAACCACTCGATGTCTTTTGATTGGAGCACTTAGTTTGTTTATGTTTAAACTTATTACTGAAAGGTAATATATATTATAACTGTTTGTAGTCATATCTCTTTTGTGTCTGTGTTTCTTCTTACCTTTTTATATCTTCTTTTTACAGTATTCCCTTTAGTATTTCTTGCATTGCTGGTTTGGTGGTGATAAACTCCCTCAGCCTTTTTTTGTCTGCAAAGCTCCTGATTTCCCCTTCAATTTTGATTGATAGTCTTGCTGGAGAGAGTATTCTTGGATTCAGTCCTTTGCTTTGCAACACTTTGTATACCTTCTTCCATTCCCTTCTAGCTTAACGTGTTTCTTCCTGCTGGTAGCCATCTTCCCTCTCCAGCATTGGTGTTTTTAAACACTCTCCATGTGGCTTCACTGAGCACCCAGGGTTGAAAAACCTGCTCCCGAGAGAGGTCAGAGAGAGGGGCAGACCCTGGGAAGAGAAGAAGGTGGCATTTGGGAAGGTTGCCTCCAGGCTGGGACTCTGGTAGCTATGACTGTGCTACTAAAGGAAGGTGGTCTGGCTTTAGGAAGTAGTACCAATGCATGCCTTCCCAGGGTGAGGGCAGAGTGTGGGCAGAGTGTGGCTGCACCAGCTGAAATCCAGGAGCTCAGGGGCCAATTTATTAAGCAGCAACTTTAGAGTGGCCTCACACAAATCTATTTCAGGGAAATCCAGAGGTTTGGGAGTATTGCAGTGATCTGAGGGTCTGAGCCTTGCTTTGCCCTATCTCCTCCCAGCCATTCCAGGAGGAAGAGCCCTGAGTTGCTGGGAGCAGGGCCCTGGGAGCTAAGGCAGGAAGTGGAAGAGGTAGTGGTGGGAGGGGAGCAAGAACAGGGCACAGGGGAGACCAGGAAAGAGAATTTGAACCTTTGGAATTGTGTCTGCAGCAGGAGAATCTGCACAGTGTGTAGATTAAGATCTGGGCATCCTAGCCGGGCTGGGGGAGTCTGGGTGCTTTCTCTCCCAGTACCCTAAGGCATCTATGGCAGGTAGCCAATTGCCTTCCCTCCGTGTCCATTAGATAAATCCCTCTGGGACAGGGCTGTTTTCACCAGTCTGTCCTCACTGCTTTGGAAGGGGACATGGTGGTTTGAGTGTCTCGTTCATCTTTGCATCCCCCTCACCCAGTAGGTGTCCAAAAGGATGAAAGGATGACAAGACATCCTGGTTTGCACTGGACTAAAGGGGTGCCCGATTGTGAGGCTTTCAGTGCTAGAATGGGTCAAACCTTGGGCAAAGTAGAACATGTGATACCCCTTAGTGCCCAGTGCAGCCTCAGAGCGAGAGCCTGGAGTGGCAGGTGGCTGGCAGCTCAGAGGCCCTAGAGCTGCCTGGGTCGGATGTGTTTCATATTCCTTCTGGGGGTCGCTGTCAAAGACATTGACCCCAATTGTTTCTCAGTTCTCCCTATCCATGGAAATATATGGCACCCACTCTATGGGGGGGGGGGTGTAGGGGGAGTGGAGAAAGAGGAAGTGATGTCTGAGTCAGGGACTGAGCGTCCTCAGGCAGAGACAGGACACTGACCTCTGCTCCTCACTGAGAGGAGAGCTGTGTTTGGGAAATACAGGTGGCTGCGTGAAGTGCACAGTACATCACAGTAACCACGGCAATGGCTATTCTCCTACACACGTGTTTTGTGATGGGTGCTGAGGCAGGAAGATTTCTTTAAAAGTTTATTTGAAAAATATGGAAAGGAAAACAAAAAAAAAAGAGTAAATATCCTGTAAGCTCCCTGGTACTTGAGGTGGAGGGTGTGATTCCATGAGGTTGGGTGGGCGAGTTTCCCTGCTTTAGCCAAGCTACACAGCCTCACTGTCCAAAGGGGCCCCCTGGGCAGCAGCGTGGGGCGTGTCCTTGACTTCCCCCCACAAAACGCAGACACATCTATGTCTGTGCACATACAGCTTTATAAATGGAATTAACCTGTGTCTTTGGTCTGCAACTGTTTTTGTTTTTATATGTAGACATCTTTCCAGAATATTGAGTATTTATCTTCTTTGTTCTTTTAAGGTCTGCATGGCATTCCAGTGTATAAATGCTACATAATTTTTCTATCTCATTAGTAATTTATGTGTTGCAGGTATTATAATCCTTTTCCTATTACAATGCTTTATTAAACATTTTTGACATATCTTTACAAAGGTATACAAATCTTTCTGTTGAATACATCTTTAGAAGTGAGGATTTCTGGACCAGAATTCATCTACATTGTGATCTTCGTAAGCCCTGCAAAATTAACATCCAAAAAGATAGTGCCAACTTGTATTTCCAGCTCCATTTATCCACAACTATGCCATTACTGGATGTTGTTATACAACAATTCTTTTTTGATGGACCTATGGGTGAAGTGATATTTTGTTTAATATGCATTCCACTGACCGACTTTTTAATCTGAACTTGAATATTTTCTCATTTGTTTATTGGCCATTTAAATTTTATTTTCTGTCCATATCCTCTGTGTTTTTTTCTAAAATATGCTTGTATTTTTTTAAATATATTTTTTATTGATTTCAGAGTAGAAGGGAGAGGGAGAGGTAGAAACATCAATAAGAGAGAATCATTGATGGGTTGCCTCCTGCCCTTTCCCCTACTGAGGATTGAGCCTGCAACCCAGGCATATACCCTTACCAGGAATTGAACCTGGGACTCTTCAGTCCACAGGCTGATGCTCTACCCACTGAGCAAAACCGGCTGGAGTTATGCTTGTATTTTCTTATAAATTCATTACATATCTTATGGTATAAGACTTAAACACTTTGAGCATCATACCCTATCTATGTTATTATATATATATATATTTTACTTTTCAAAATAAGGTTTTAACTCTGATTTGGTAAATTCTGTTAATTCTTTCAGTTTTCTCTTCCTTCTTTCAATTTTCTGTAATGGTAGCATCGTTGCTAGATTCTTTGCCCATATTCTTGCATTTCAGTGAATGCTGCAGAAGGCCAGGGAAAACCTGTAGGCCCTCAGAGGTACCTGTGAGTAGGGACTGAGTGACAAACTGAAAAAAATGCAATGCAGGAGAAACATAGGCTTATTGGTGTTGCCAAGTGGGAGCCTGGCCGGATTTTCGTATGGAGGAAATTAATGCAAAACACCCTCTTTTCTTTCCTTACCATCACTGTTCATCTGGGGGTTTGAAAAGACTCATTGTGGAAAACATAGCTTGACTGTTCTATCTGCGAGTACCTCCTTCAGGCTTCCATGGCCAGATGAGATAAAGCTGTACATGATAAAAAACAAACAAAACCAAGCTATGAAGGGTGGGAGAAGGTCAGGTTCTAATCACTGAAATGATCAAACCTCTTGATGATGTTTTTATAGAGAGTTGGGGTCCCAGAGTCTGTAAGCCCCCTTCTAGTCCTGAGATCTTCTGGTTCTGGGACTCAGCATGGACTATATTAAGGGGAAGGCATATCACATAATGTGATTGACAGTAATAGGACCAGACACAGTTGTAGAAAAGGAATGTGAGTGTAGCAAGTTTTCACTGGTGTGCAAGTCCCAACCTGGAGGGGTTGCTGCTGAAGAGGGCAATAGGAATCCTATTTTAGGAGCATGTGGATAGTGCTTTTTAAAGGCCTAGCACAAAGCTGGCATAGAGGCAAGATCCAGGAGTGAAGGAAGACTCGGCCATCTGGGCATCAGCCGGAGTCTCAGGCAGCTAAAAAAAGATAATGTCTTGTCTCGCTGACAATTTCATCTCCAAAGGGAGAGAAAGCAAGGAGGGAAACTGGTCATGGGACCAGAAGGAATCTATCTAGGGTAGGAGAAGACAAACCCCCCAGAATACCGTGGTCCTTGTCTAAAAGGAAAGAGAAGCTGAGTGGGGCCACCATTCATGAGTGAGCAGGTCCAAGTCCAAAGGGTAGAAGAGAAGCGGGTGATTCTTATCCTCTAAAGCAGTGGTTCTCAACCTATGGGTCATGACCCCTTTGGGGGTCGAACGACCCTTTCACAGGGGTCGCCTAAGACCATCAGAAAATGCAGATATTTACATCACGATGCATAACAGTGGCAAAATTTCATGGTTGGGGGTCACCACCGCATGAAGAACTGTATGCAAGGGTCACGACCTTAGGAAGGTTGAGAACCACTGCTCTAAAGCCTTAGAAGATGATGTTGGTTGGGAGGTCAGGAAGCCCTAGGATGCCATTCTGCCAAGGCAATTGTAAGTGACCCAAAAAGAAATGAGGAAGCCACACAAAAGAGGACAGGGGAGTGTGTTAGCTAGGGGTCTCCAAAGAAACAGAGCCAAGAATGACACATTCAATTCTTTTAGGGATAGGCCTCATGATCAGGGAGCTGTAAAGTCTGGAGTCCATAGAGCAAGCGGGAAGTTCAGGTAAGAGTTGATTTTGCAGCTTTGAGTCCAAATTCTGCAGGGAAGCAGGTTGGAAACTCAGGGATCGTATGCTGCAGTACTGAGGAGAATTCCTTCTACTTTCAACTGATTAGAAGAAGCCCACATACATTATGGAAGGGAATCTGCGTTACTCAAAGTTTACTGATTTAAACGTTAATTCCTCTAAAAATGCCTTTCCAGCAACATCAAGACTAATGTTTGACCAAAGAACAGGTCACCATGGCTTAGCCAAGTTGACCTGTATGTAACCATCACAAGAAGCACGTGGCCAAGGGCAGATGCAAGGTCATTGCCACGTTGTAGAAGATGAATCCTGGAAGGCAGAGGTGAGAAATGACTGAAGAGCCATCTAGAGAGCATGGTGGGGACACTGAAAATTCATGTGCATCAGGTGGACAGGGCACAGAATATAGCAGGGTACAGGTCACCTGTCTTTTCTCTTTGCCATGGGAAAGTCCCTCTGACCTGAAGTACATAAAACAAGCATATAAAAGGGATTGAGGTTGCAGCTCAGGGTGCAGGAACTTCTGGGAGATGAGATGGATGACTGCCTGTTGGGGGTTTAGAGGGAGGAGGGCTGCATGCTAGTACTTGGCTTTTCATAGAGAGAACACACTGGATATAAACTGCTGGCCTATCTCTAAATAAATGGTAGGCCAGTGGTCTGAGCATCTTATATAATAAGAGGGGAATATGCTAATTATCTGTTATGCCATAAGGTCTAACGACCGACCTGTGTAAAGACCGGATCACAGATCTGCAGGACGGCCGGGCAGCGAACTACAAGTGGGCGGTGGAGAGCTGCAGGAGCGGGCAGGGCAGCAAGCTCTAAGCAGGGAGGGGGCAAAGGGAGCTACGGGAGGGCGGGGCAGTGGGTGGAGAGCTACAAGAGGGTAGCAGAGAGCTACTGACTGCAAGGATTCATGTGCAGGGCTACTAGTTTAGAAATAAGGGGCTGCAGTGTACAAACCAGCTGGGGTGAAGAGGTGAGATGGCACATGTGCATATGCCCTCCTTGCAGAAATCTTGGCCCAGGGCTGCCTTCATTCATTCCCTGCGAGTATCCCTCCAGGACCTGAGCCCAGGCAGAGGGCAAGGGGCTTGCCCAAGATTCCGCCTCTGGTGTATATGGGACTTGGGGCACCAGTAGACCTGTTTCCCCCCTCTAACTGCAGCCGGGTAAGCGAACCACGGCCATGCACTGAATCGGTCCCCCAGCTGTCTGTGTGTGTTCTGTGAGCTAAGAATGGATTTTTTAAAAACAGTTGGGGGAGAAAACACAAAAATTATATTTTGCAACATGTGAAAATGATATGAAATTCAAATTTCAGTGCCCATAAATGCTGTTTCATTGGGACACAGCCATGCCCTCTGTTTATGTCTTGTCTGTGGTTGCTTTTGTGTGAGAAGAGAGTTGAGTAGTTGTGGCAGAAACGACCTGACCTGTGAAGCCTAAAATATTTACTCTCTAGACCTTTACAGAAGGAGTTTGCTGACTCCTGCTCTCCGGCCTCTTGGTCAGCGTTCTGAGGGCTCCTATGTGAACAGTTACTGTCCTACCCAGGAAAGCTTAGAGACAAATGTCAGGACCTGGGAACCAAAAAGATGAGAAATGTTTTGGATAAGTGGCCAAGCTTGAGTGAGGCGATCCCATGGAGCCCAGGAAGAGATTTGAGATGATGAAAGATTCTGGGATTGACTTTGATTCCAGCCTGTCTTTTAGACCACAGGCCTGGCTTTCAGCAGGGCCTTTGCAAACTCTCGAGAGACCCTATGGATCTAATAG
>PVJN01040710.1:0-19126 GCA_004026805.1 Lasiurus borealis
TAAGTCTAAAAATCAAGAGAATAAAAAAAATTGATGAAGAATAAACTGGTAAATATAATAGAATCAGGGGCATAGAAAGAGAGTGGACTGGCAATTCTCAGGGGGGAAGGGGTGAGGGGCATACAGGAAGAGACTGGACAAAAATCATACACCTATAGATGAGGACAATGTAGGAGGAGGTAAGGGCAGAGGAAGGGGTCAGATGGAGGGGAGTTATGGGGGAAAAAGAGAAACAAATGTAATAATCTGAACAATAAATATTTATTTTTAAAAAACTATAGAAAGGGGAGATTTTATAGGCTATCTAGGATGTAGAAATAGCTTATTTTCACAAAATATTATTCTGAATATAATAGTGCTTCTTTTTCCTCATGGTTAAGTTCCAAGACCCTCATGGAATATCTGAAACCCCAGATAGTAGTAAACCCTATTTATGTTATCTCTTTTTTCCTATACATACATACCTTTTCACTTAAAGGAAGCACTTACAGCTTCTCTCTGGCACATCTGCCTTGCCAGCATCACTACTCTTGTGCTTTGGACCGTTGTTCAGTAAAATAAGTTTTACATGAACATGAACACTATAATACTTAACAATTGACCTGATAACGAAGACAGCTACTAATTGACTTAAGGACAGGGAGCACATAGTGTGGGGATGCTAGACAAAGGGGTGACTCATGTCCCAGGCAGGATGGGGCAGGACTTCCAGAAATTTCATCATGCTACTCAGAGCAGCAAATAATTTAAAGTGTATGAATTGTTTACTTCTGGAATTTGCCATTTAATATTTTCTGACTGCAGTTGACTGAAGATAACTGAAACCACAGAAAGCAGCATTGGGACTAAGGAGAGACTACTGTATTGCTGCATTGAGGTCCTGGGACTTAAACCTGTCAGCCTTACTTCCTATAATCTTCCCCCATTGCTGTTCAAGTGACATCTGAGGTTTTCATACTTTGTATAATTACCAACATTTCTGGTGAGAAGCATTTATAGCAAACAGGTTCACTCGTTCCATTAAAGTTTACACTACCATGAGTCTGATGTACTATTGATCGGTTTTTACTGTGGTTGCCAAAAATCTTTCTGCTAGAGCAATTTCCTGTAATTGCACTTGTACAAAAAAGCTAGTGACATTTGGGGGTATGTGTGAGAATTAAATAGATAAAATATATTGGAGGCTCTAAGTATGCCTGGTGACTAGATTATCAGGCTGATAACATTAACATAAGACACTGTATCTTTGTTAAAAAACAACAAACTTCTATAGAGGCAGACTCTATTACCATTTTCAGTGAAATCAAGATTCATCTATCTTTACCTCCCTCTGCTCATGACCCTGCCCTCCCCCCTTATTGAATCAGCATACTGTCCAATGAATACTGATATAACTGAAAACAAAGGATCTATTTCTCAATTCTGGATTCTAACAGAGCTTCTTGCAATGTATAAAAGTACTATAACTAAAGATGAGCTTCAATTGTAAGATCTACTGTTATCAAATAATGTTTAATCCCGTGGGCTGATAATTATGAAAACAATTACATCAAGAAATGCATAGTGGAGGAAAGAGGATAATGGAGAAAGAGGTGAGGAAAGAAATCCCATCCTAATGATGCTTAAATTTCATTCAGTCTATGAAAATTGGATGAGGTTTTACCTGAACTTCAACATATGTATTACATTTTTAGTTCCCAAGTTGATGAAGGAAAAAAAAAAACAACAAGAAACATCCATTTTTTTTTTTTGGGGGGGGGAGGAATCCCAGAGCAGATGAGTTATTGACTATTTACAAAGAGAGTGTCCAGAGAGATTATCAGAATTGTAGAGAGATCTACACTGACTTGGGATGCTACATAATGGGTTTGAGGGGTTCACAGAACTCCTTGGACCCTCAATACATAGACCTCTCTGAAAATGTGCCAAGAGGCCTAGATTAGCTTTGAAGAAAAGATTAGGAGAAAATTGTGTGAATGCTCAGGTTATGTGGCCCTGGAATTTGAGTGTGGATGCAGCATGTTCTAATTATCTATTATGTTTGGCAAATTTATAATGTGAAATAAAACTAATTATGTATTCTTCCCAAGAGTCCACAACTTGGGAAAGGCTCAAGTGACAGCTCTGCTCATTCACATAGTGACAACAGAGTTGGCTCAAAAGGGGCAGAAGGGTCCATTGTTCATATAGTTCACACATGGCGAATCCATGCTGGTTGCTGCTGGGTGGCTTAGCTGGAGCTCTCAGCTGGAAGATTTGTTTCCTGTCCTTCTGGAACTTTCCACTGAGCTTCGTGGGCTTGGGCTTTCTCCAATGGATTGATAACTGGCTTCTAACAGTGAACATTTCAAGAGGCGTGGGTAAAAGCTAAAAGTCTTATAACTGAGGCTCAGAAGCTACATACTTCACTCTGCACCATGCTATTGGTCATTCAGCATTCGATTCCAGCACTCAATGAGAAGAGAAGCCAAAAACTTATGGTTATCTTTAATCTGCCACAGTCTACTTTTTGGCCACAAATTAAGTTACTCCCACATGTAAAATACTCTCATCCTCTCCAAAGCTTTGTACAAGGCTTGTCCTGTTATTGCATTGGTGTGAGACCCAGGTTTTGTCATATAAATCAAGTTTACATGAAGATAAGAAGGCACAGTTACTGATCTTCAAGTACTATGCCCATGAGTCACCTATTCCATTAAATAAAAAATAAACTTTATTTTAGAAACTTCTAAATTGTTAATCTTCAATTAAATGCCATACACTTCTCTCAAAAGTCACTTTGGTTTGGCAAAGTTTAGACCCTTTTCAATATGGGCCCCCTCTAGGGATATCCGACTGCCTGGTTAGGCCCTGGTTAGGGCCTAAATGTCAGTCAGACATCCCTCTCACAATCCAGGACTGCTGACTACCAACTGATCATCTGTCTGTCTTCCTGATTGCCCCTAACCTCTTCCTCCTGCCAGCCTGATCACCCCGTAACCACTCCCCTGCCAGCCTGATTGATGCCTAACTGCTTCCTTGCCAGCCTGTTTGCCCCTAACTTCCCTCCCCTGCAGGCCTGGTTTCCCAACTTCCCTCCTCTGCTGGCCTGGTCAACACTAATTGCCTTCCCCTGAAGTCTTGATTGCCCCCAACTGCCCTCCCTTGCAGGCTTGGTCCTTCCCAACTGCCTTCCCCTGCTGGCCATCTTGTGATGGCCATTTTGTGTCTACATGGGGGCAGAATCTTTGACCACATAAGAGCAGCCATCTTGTGTGTTGGAGTGACAATTAATTTGCATGTTACTCTTTTATTAGATAGGATATATATATAAATATATATATATATTTATATATATATATATATACACATATATATATATACATATATATATAATTATCAGAATCTGTGAAATCAAATATTTCTATTAGATTTTAATAGTGCATATTTGATTAATTTTATTAATTCTATATAAAAATTAAGTCTTCTTTAGCAACATGAAAGTTGTAAGTGGTTTATGTGTGACATGTGTTTATTAGATGAGATTTGTATGTATGTGATAGATGGATGGATGTGTGTGCCATATTGCTCCTCTTAAGGATCAGAATTTTAATATCTATTCATGCATTTATGATTACAAAATATTTTCTTAATTTAACTTAGAAAACTTTCTTATCATAAATGTCACATTAACAAGGGTAATTGTTTAAACCAATAAATCTGATCTAGTCTTTCTGACCTTTTATTTTCATTTGTTAAAATAGACCATTTGCATTCTTGTATTGTCCATGAAATAAGTTTATAGGACATCCTGAGCACACTTTCCAACCATGCTTTTATGTACTGCTTTCTCCTTTCACACATCTGTCTCTGGTCCTTTAATTCTCTTGCACTTTACATGTGCCAATATCATGGATTATAATATTTCACCCAGCTGGACACACTGACCTTTGTATGTGAATCTGTTAGAACTAAAACTTCTGTTAATTAAGAGATTTCTACCAATTAGTTACATTCATATTTAGCCTATCACTGTGTAATGATCACAGAATTTGGACAGTTTAATGAATGCATGCAAAATAAACCTAAGGTATACCTGGCTTTTTTCAAATTTGTTTAGCCAATTAAGTTCTTTCAGTGAATGTATTCATGTTTGACATTTATTTTTTTTTAAATAGGATCTAATATTTTAGGATTATTACACAGACTTTAGAATTTTGTATTTAAAACATTTAAATAATTAGCTAAGTTGAAGTGCAATTTGTGATATAGTAACATAGCTCAGAACTAAAATTTTGTTTCTAAATTTAGATGTCTTAAAACTTTGAACAATAAATTATTCCATCGGGTGCCATAGTCACTGTTTCAGATACTCCAAGGTCAGTTTTAGACCCTATTGTGCCACCCCTCAATTTTGGATATAAGAAGAAAATGTCTAATACACATGGGACACAAATAGGTGAATATAATGTTTTTAAAATTAATGCCTAAATAGATGCTGTTTTAAGGACTTGGAAGTAAATTAAAAAAAAAGATATTTTTATAAATAAATGTTTAGAATTTCCTTGTGTTATCAGAACATTTCATAATGGCTCCATAACTAAAAATTAATTCAACCACAATATTCATGAGCACAATCTGATTTTCATCCTTTTGATACATGACAGCTGTTGACTGAGGTCTAAGTGCCATCTTAATATCAGGAAAGTAACATTTAAATATAATAATAAGTAAAATAAAGAAAATTAAACAAATGTAAATATTTCATATGTTTCTAAGTAAAGTTATGATTATTTTATGTATTGAATTTAATATTTTACTGGAAAAAATCAAATATTACATACAGGGTGAGAAAAAAATAAGTTTACAGTGTTCATATGTAAAATAATACAATAATTTATATATATAGAAGCCTAAGCAATCATTATGATGAAACAACCAGAACAACTGCTCACTATGATGCACACTGACCATCACAGGGCAGACGCTCAATGCAGGAGCTGCTCCCAACCTGCAGGCACTGATCACTGATGGGGTCTGCAGGCCAGCTTTCTGGTCCCTCCCCTCATGGGCAGGCCCTGAATGCCTGATTAGGGCAGGGTTTCCGGGCTGGCACAGGAAACTGCATGTGGGTGGTAGTGGACATGGCCCCATTCCCAGAGGGGAAAAGAGCCATCTCCCTCATCGGAGCCAGCAGCCAGCCACACAGATCCCTCCCCTCGTCCTTCCCCTCAGCTGGCAGGCCCTGATCAGCCCATTGGCCACCCACAATGCTGGTAGTTAGCCTCTCCCCCCAGCCAGCAGGGTCCAGGCCCAGGCTGAAATAGGGAACCTGGAATGAGTGGCAGCAGACATGGGCTACAAGGGAAGAAGAAAGGGGAAGGCAGGTAGCCAGGCCTAGGGACCCCACCCAAGCATGAATTTCATACACTGGGCTTCTAGTAAATAATAATATAAGAATAAACTGTGTTTTATATACTCACAACTATACATCTACTTTTGCCAAATCTGTATATAAATAATTTAGTTTAATAAAGTACTTTATTATAGTTATTAATAATCTATTTGGATAAACTGATGCAATACCTAATAATTGACTCTAAAACAAATTGAAGCCAATTCCTCTGTAAATATGTTACCTAAGTCAATGTGTTTAAAAAATAAATATATATTATATATATAACATTATACTTTTAAAAGGGCCTAGAACTTTATAACATCTTTATCATATTTGTCCCATTAAAATGATCCCTCTTTTCAAATATACTTATAGATATTTCACATTTGTTCATCTGTTAATTTTAAAATTTAGAATACATTTATAGCAGTCAAAATGAAGGAGAGTATTAGTGAGACAATTTTGATAGGCTTAGTATACTAATTTTAAAAAGGCACACTAAAAATATAAAAACTTATTTGGTAAATAATATAGTAACGTGTGAACAAACTATTGACTTATCTACAATTCTTACAGGCATACCTGTGAGAAGCAAGCAATTATTTCTTCTAACCCTGACTTTTAGAGTCCAATTTCATACAGTATTAACTACATCACACCCCACCCATTTGCCTCCCCGTCTCCTGCTCTTCCTGAAACTGTTCTTCCATCCAAGTTTCCTGGGATAATAAAAAGATTTATTGGCAGGTCTTCTGTAAATAATTTAAATACTTATAGTTAATACCTCTGTTTATAGAGGAAGAAAAATATTACAATCTGTAGGTATGTATCCATATATGGCCACAATTTTAATGAACCATGCATGCAAAAGATAGTATAAATTTAAAACACTATTCATTACTAATTTTCACCTAAACATGCTTTAATATTGTTTATAATCTAAATGTGCTACTTTTAGTAATAAGACACAGCTTATAATTTATTTCACTAAACCTCTCTACTAGTATACTTACATTACCATTTCAAACTTACAAAGTATATGCACATGCATTTTTCATCTTGTCTTAATTGTGATTATTCTCCTAGTTTTTAAAAATTAATTAAATATTT
This sequence comes from Lasiurus borealis, assembly GCA_004026805.1. NCBI lineage: Eukaryota > Metazoa > Chordata > Mammalia > Chiroptera > Vespertilionidae > Lasiurus > Lasiurus borealis. The sequence continues at coordinate 6,488 of PVJN01040710.1, forward strand.
TATATGGTTAAATATCTATACCCATTGTAACACATCTATTATAATTCACCACTGATTTATAATCATTATTGATATCATTTCCATGTAAATAGCATATATCGGAATAAAATGGAGATCATAGGTATGTGTGATTATATATACTTTTTCATTTACATAAATGAGTATCAGGATTATTTTCTAGAAAATAATTAAAATAATTTTTGCTAATATTATACTTTTTGGAACATGAATAAGTTACTAAGGCAGGTCAATGACTTGTCTGAGAACATATAGTAGCACATAGTTGAATAAGTGTTAATGTTTGTTTCTTTTTATTTCACAACATAGTTTTATTTTTAGCAAAACTATAATCACTTCCAGAGTCATAAAAATGTAGTGAAAACTAAACATGTGAGAGAGAGATAGAGAATTGCATGGGTAAGTGTGACATCAAATTCATTAAATATATCAATATGAATAAATTATGTAATATTTAGTAAGATCTAAAATGAGCCCAGGCCAGTGTCCTTCAGTGGTTAGAACATCAATCACCCCATGCATCAAAAGGTCACAGGTTTGATTTCTGGTCAAGCGCAGGTACCTGGGTTGCAGGTTTTATCCTGGTCTGGTTGGGGCATATGCCAATGGTTGAAGTGTCTTTCTCACATTGATATTTCTCTCTCTCTTTCTAAAAATCAATGGCAAAAATGTCCTTCCCTGAGGATTAACCAAAGAAAAAAATGTGTTTTCATTTAAAAGTATGTAAGAAATGCTTACCTGAGAAAAATTTCATCATGGAAGTTTTCATGTGCAATAAATAACACCTCCTCATGTGCAATGTATAATGGAAGGAAACAAAAAGTCATAATCTCAAAAACTTCTAAATGTTAATGTAAATTGTCATAAACAAAGTGATTGCCAAGATAAATTTCAGTGACAACTCTTCTTGATGAAGCTTTAGTCGTATAATCATAAATCAGTAAAATACTTTTATAAAAAACATAATCTTAGTAATGTAAATTATATAGAGAAGGATGGTAAGGTAAGTATTGATTTTTAGCAGCACGGCATTCAAACTATTAATTAATGTGTTATTTCCTGTCACACCATTTGAACAACCTTCCATCAAATGCCTGATCTTAATGCTATGTTCATTTGGTTGTCAAACAGGACAGATCTGAAATGAGGACACCTGGAGAATGAATATTAGTAAGTCTTTCTTGCACCCTTGCTTCTTACTTTACTCTAGAATGAGTAAATAAATAAACAAATACACAAATAAATCAATAATAAAATAAGAAATGTAGTAGTGAAGAGTCTGCACAACAAGATGAGAGGATTACTTACTGAAATTCCTACTGATCAAAGTGCTGGTAGATAAACACCTCAGAAGTTAGGGAGGAGATAGGCTGACTTTAGTCAACAGTCAAAGCAGGGCTAGTGACATCTTGGGGAAAACAAAATAGCAAATCATCTTTATATATAAAAGTGTAATGGACTGAATGACCAAACAATCAAACAACCAGTTGACCACACTGACCACCAGTGGGAAGACACTCAATCGAAGAGCTGCCCCTGTTGGTCAGTGTGATCCCACAGTAGGAGCGCTGCTCAGCTGACCAATGGATGCCAGAGGCAGGGCTTATGGCTGGTGAGTACCACTATGGCAGCATAAGCTTTTCCCTATCAGGACTGACTAGGCCTGAACCCGCAGCAGGCACACTGGGGTCCGGCTGAGCGGGCGTGGTAGGCAAGAGCAACAGGCAGCATTGTAGCCGGTTTTGGCCAGATCCCTGCAGGTTATACCGAGTGACCCCACCAGTGCAGGAATCCATGCATCAGGCCTCTAGTAAGCAATAAAATTGAAAGCAAGAATTAGCTTTTTCTATGTTCACTTGTCACTTAGTAGTTGCTCTCTAATAAAGAACATAATATGGAGACGAATAGAAAAGAATATGTATGTATGGAGGGGAGGGAGAGGAGAAGAAGAGGGGTTTAACTCAGTGATTGGTCTGAATTTCATGAAACAATATTACATACAGTAATATAAGAGATGTAAAACTGTGTCCAAAATCCATCTCACAATCAATGGGTGGTGCTGATCTGCAAATAAAGCCTATAATTATACGTGGTTTTTAGAAGCACAATTGAAGTAGAATTCAGCAATGTAGATATTTTCCTTTGTCACTAAATGAGGGGCTTAATGTTAAAAAAAGTTCAAGTAGAAATTTTTGTAATTCTCCTTTCCTAGTAAAATAAAAAGCTAAGTGATATCCATGAGGAAATGCTGCAAATTAGTGTTGTTATTAAAGTCTCTAAAGGTTAGAAGTAGATAGTTCTCTTTATCACCATAAAAGTAGCTTGCTATTCAATGAAAATCCATCTAAGAGTTGACAGTGTGTTCCCAATTACATGGTGTCCCTGATCACATATGTTCTTCTTGAAGTACTCCATTAGAGCAAATCAATACAACTTGTGGCCACTGGTAATTATTCATTATTTGGAAAATTCCAAATCTTTGCAAGGCATTGGTTCAAGTTTTGAAAAATACTGAAACAACTAAAGGTACAGTTCTATAAACAAGAGCCAGTTAAACTGAAAGTTTATCACTTGAGTAAATGCCACATAGTTAATGTAATAATTTATTCCATACAACATAACTTTAAATTAATCCACAAGTAAACTCTATCTCAATGAAAGTAAGCCATTTAAAATATGATACAGACAATAGGTAGGTAAATTTTCAACCCCAAGTCTTAGACCATGGTGTCTTCTCTACCATGAGATGATAGTAAAAGAAAAAAAAAACATTTTAAGGATATTCAGCCTAGAAAGACAAATTTATAAGTGAGCTGAATGTTAGACACATGTGATTAAAAATAATTACATAGCAAATCATTAAGGTAGAGATTAACACATTTAGGAAACCTATTCAGACAATATTAAAAATGAGTAAAGTAAGTTGAATTATTTTGTAAAAATAAAATCCTCTAGACCAAATTTTAGGATTTTTGGTAAAAGTCAAAAGTTTGGAAGGTTATCATAAAGAAAGAAAATAACACTATGTGTCCTCTCATTATGTGCTTTAAACTTCTGCTATCATGTTCTTCAATTATTTCTATGCAACCAGGCAACCTCTATCTGAAATATGCCTCAAAGGCAGAAAACAAGTTGAGAATTAATCATTGTGTTTTGAATTCTCAAATTTACACTGAACCATCACATAAATTTAGCTCAAAATTTAAAAATAGACTATTTTATTATCCTATCTAATAAAATGATAATATGCAAATTGACCATTACTCTGACGCACAAGATGTCTGCCCCCATATGGACACAAAATGACCACCACAAGATGGCCAGCAAGGGAGAGTAGTTGGGAGGGACCAAGTCTGCAAGGAAGGGCAGTTGTGGGCAATCAGGCCAACAGGGGAGAGCAGTTGGGAGGGACCAGGCCAGTAAGGGAGGATAGTTGGGGGCAATCAAGCCTACAGGGGAAGGCAGTTAGGGATGACTAGGCCAGCAGAGGAGGGAAGTTGGGGGCGACCAGGCCTACAGGGAAGGGCAGTTTGGGGGTACCCAGGCCTTCAGGGGAGAGCAGTTGGGGAGGACCAGGTCTGAAGGGGAGGGCAGATAGGGGTGACCAGGCCTGCAGGGGAGGGCAGTTAGGGGAAAACAGGCTGGTAGGGGATTGGTTAGGGGGTGATCAGGCTGGCAGGCAGAAGTGGTTAGAGGCAATTAGGAAGGCAGGCAGGTGAGCAGTTGGATTGTGGAGGGATGTCCATTAGGCCTGACCCCACCGGGCCTAAATGGGTAGTTGGATATCCCTCAAGGGGTCCCAGATTGGAGAGGGTGCAGGCTGAGCTGAGAGACACACACCCCTGTTCATGAATTTTGTGTACCGGCCTCTAGTCTCTCTATATAAAACCCTAATATACAAATAGACCAAACAGCAAAATAACCAAACAACCAAACAACTGGTCATTATGGCATGTGCTGACCACCAGGAGGTGCGTAGAGAACATGGTGGGTGTCGGCCATAGCAGGGTGGTATAGCAGGTGAGCAGGGGTGCCAGTCCAAGACAGGATGCCAGTTGCTGTCGTCTGGGTGATGGTCACCTTCATTGGGGCGAGATTCTGGTGGTTAGTGAAAATTATTTGCTCCCGTGCGCTACGATCCTGCTGGGTGCTCGCATCTGTTGCCAGTACCCACACCTGATACTGGCACTAACGCCACCACTTGCACCTGCTGCTGGCATCCAGCGCTGGCTCCGATTGTTCAACTCTGTCAGTGGGTGCAAATGGTGGCTTCTGGCCCCAATTGTCCCTCAAGGCTTCTCCACCTCTGCTTGCTCCTGAAGGGCTATTAGAGACAGCAGCCACCACTCACACCCACTGATGGCACTGGCCCCACTTACATCCACTGGCACCCAATTGCTCTGTGCTGTCAGCATATGGGAGCAGTGGTGGCAGGGGCTACCGGCAGACAGGTGACCAGGGAATGTGGCGGGAGGGGCTAAGCGGGGTCTCAGAGGATGGGCTGAGACCCACACCTGTGCCCACCACAGTCTTGTGGCCACAGTTTCTTTCAAGGTGCACAAATTCATGCACTGGGCCCCTAGTTTAATAATACATTATTAAATTAAATTGTTTATCATGTAATGGTCTAAGACTCCATTCTTTCTGTACAGGAAAAAATCAATCCTTTATTTGCTTATAAACAATCAGTTTAAAGTTTTTTCTTTCAGTTTTTAGGCAATTATCTTTGAATTTATGTAATTTTATTTTTCTGTCTTTAAGCTTAAAAATTCACAATAATACATGTGTTCTTCTTAATTGGCAGCCTGCAGTTTAATTATATCAATATAATAAACCATTCCCCAAGGTGTCTTTTTGTTTTTATTTGTTTTAAAATATGTATGAGCTCTCAAAGTTTATATGTGGATTAAACATAACTGATAATTAAATGATCAAAATTAGTAATAATACATGCAATAACATAAACCACTTTGTTCTCTAACTGCAAAGAGATTATGAGACCAATTTAAGCTGCAGAGATTTTATGAACTACTCAGTATTTTCATCAAGCAATTAGCTTATTTTATAACAAACACATTGTTAACTGATGGATAAACCATTACTAAGTCAGGGTTTTATATATGTTATAAAAATCAAATTTATAATCATTCGTAGTGAAGCGTTATAATATCTATCTTCTAAGAATTAGTTGCCCTCCTAAGTAAATTATTTCAGAAAGTGTCATTTTTCAAACGTTAAATTATATGATACATCTAACTTTTTTTTTTTACGTACATTTGAGTGTCAGGGAATTTTCATTTAATCCTTAATTTGGGGAGTTATTTTAGAAAGCAGAAAGTGGAAATATAAACTTTCTTACTTTTATCATTGAACTAAGTAGTAAAAAAAAGTGTTTTTGAAATGCAAAATAACTTTGAAAAAGCTATTATACAAAATGAGAACATTAACTTAACACTTTAAAGCAAAATCTACAAGGTTAAACATGAAACAGTTGAAGCCACATACATATTTTAGAACCACTTGGAGAAAGAACCTCAAAATTTACTGAAAGCCAATATTGAACCCAGCACACTCTATGATCTGATTTAATTCACATAAACACCCTTCAAAGTAGATTCCACATTCTACTATTGTAGGAAATGGGGCTTAGAGGCTTATGCAATTTGTCTAGATCCACAAAGAGAATAGTGGTAGAACCATATACTAGTATTAACACAGGTGTGTCTGTTTCGAGCATTCATAATCTTTTTATTTAAAAAAAAAAGCCTTAGTTAAAAGTACAGCTCTGGAGCTGACTTCCTCAACCCAATCTTTTATCTGCTCCACCTTAGCCTTTTACACTCAAGTGAACTGGCTAACACTCTCTGCCTCAGTTTCTACACCTTTCATGTCAGTAGAATACATGAGACTGAAATGACACATTAACTTAGCAGATGTTCAATGAATAGTAACTACATTTCCTTTTACTAGAGGTCTAATGGCTAATTAATGGCCAAGCAGCAACAAGAATTCTGGTTTCTTCACCCTCAGTCTAACATTTTGTCTAGTCACTGAATTTTATTCTATAAAAAAAGATTACTTTTGCAAAAACATTTTATAACAATGGCCTGCTATGGGGATGGTTACCTAACTTACATAAATTTGACACAGGAGAGAATTCCTAAATCAAGACACTCAACAAATAATGCCAAAGATCCATGGATGCTGACAAAGACCAGAGATTCCTATGTCTGAGATTAAAACTCTTAGTCCCAGCATAGCTGGCAGCAGAAGTGACAGGATATTTGTACTTGATTTCCTGGCACCATGGAGCAATGTGATGAATCTAGATAGATGCTCTATCTGCAGTGGGCAGCATTTCAGCTAAGAAATCTAAAGCTTAAGGAATTTGCTTTCTATAGCAAGTATAAGAACAGCTTTTTTGTTACTAGGGGGCAACCAGGTGGAGCAGGGAGACCTACTTCATTTCTGCATTGTTACCTTATTTTTCAAAATTTCCAGCAGCATGAAATGATCCTTAGAACTGTCTGGATGAAAACAGTAATGAAGCCCTTGTTATTTGAGTGCACTAAGCCAGGTCTGTAGGAGTGCAAAGGGCACATTGTGGGAAGTCTCCTAACAGCAGGGTCAAGCACATAACAACTTATGCTTGACATTAAACCTCCACATTTTGCTTGGTACCTGTGAGTTGTTACCAAGACTAAATTTGGTTTGAATTACCTCAGTTACTCTAAATAGAATGAAGTATTATCCAATAAGTAATCAACTTATAGAAACGTTTATATCCTTGAAATAACTTAAGAATAATAAAGGTGAAATGGGTGTCTTGTTATTCTTATCAGCTTTCTTTCAATCACACCTGAGTTTATGTGAAGGAGTACTTTTTGGAAAAGCCCCTAGATAAGTACAGAATGGGAGCTGTTTGCCAAGGGAACTAACCATGCAATTAGAGGGTTGGGACTTTTAGGCCCACTCTCCTACCTCTGGGAAGGAAGAGGGCTGGAGGTTATAATAATCACCACTTGCCAAAAATTTAATCAAACATTTTTATATAGTGGAGCCTCCATCAAATCCCAAAAAAGAATAAGGTTTGGAGAGCTTCTGAGTTGGTGAGCAAGAATAAATCCTTGTGCTGGGAGAGTAGCAAACTTTTAACTCTGTGGGGACAAAGGGTCCTGTACTCAAACCCTTCTGAACCTCAACTTTTATCTCTTCATCTGGCCCGATTCATATCTTTTGTAACAAATTGTAAGTTAGTAAGTAAACACCTTTCCTTAGTTCTATGAGCTGTTCTAGGAAATGATCAAACCAAACGAAGGGGTTGTAGGAAGCTCTGTTTTATAACTGGTCAGTCACAAACAAAGGTGATGATATGGATTTGTGATTAGCATCTTAAGTGAGGGCAGTCTTGTAGACCTGAGCCTTAATCTATGGCAGTGGTCAGCAAACCGTGGCTCGCGAGCCATATGCGGCTCTTTGGCCCCTTGAGTGTGGCTCTTCCACAAGGTGCCACGGCCTGGGCGAGTCTATTTTGAAAAAGTGGCATTAGAAGAAGTTTTAAGTTTAAAAAACATGGCTCTCAAAGAAATTTCAATCCTTGTACTGTTGATATTTGGCCCTGTTGACTGAGTTTGCTGACCACTGACCTATGGAATCCAATGGTTGCTCAAGTTGATAGTGTCAAAATTGTGTTCAAGTGTGGGACATTCAACTGGTGTCAGAGAATTGCTTGTTGTGGATAACCCCACACACATCTGGTGTCAGAAGTGCCTCATTGGATGTAGAAGAGAAATAGAAGAATTTTTTTAAATAATGTGTCTGTAATTTACATACATCCCATTGATTTTATGTCTCTGGAGAACCCTAACTTATGCATTATATATCAGGGAAAATGCTAAACCCTTAACACAGATTATCTGTTGAATATTTCAAATGGTATGATAGAATATATAATTGGCTAGCAAATACCCACTCTCTTCCCTCTGTCTTCATGAAGAGAGTATACCGCTTCTCTCCATTGACATTGGGCTTGATATGGCCATCAGCTCATAATCATGAAGGACATGGACATCTCAGTCCTACAACTACGAGTAACTAAATTCTGCCAGCAGTCAGAATGATCAATAATGATATTCTTCTCTGGAGAAACACAGAGTCTGCCAACACCTTTTTAGTCCAGGGGGACCAGTAAAAGACTTCTAGTCTATAGAATTGTAGGGTAAAAACTGTGTTATTTAAGCCTCTAAATTTATTGAAATTATTATTGGCAGCAATAGAAAACAAAAGACACATATGGAGCAGGTCTGGGCTAAATATGCAGTTTGGAGACACTCCCGTCTAAGATGACCAAATTGTTGCTCTTCTGAAACACCTGCTTAAGAAACAGTGCATGTAAGGCATTATACAGAGTGTTTGTGTCTGCTATTATGCAGCATTTATATGACAGTCTGATGCTGACTGATGTAAAGTTAAACTAATCTATTTGGTCAATGTTGTAGTCATAAAGTAGCAGAACTTGAAGATGAAGCTAGTTTGCTTTCTCTGGTACCTAAGTTTATGGGAGTCAATGACAACGCTGCACTGACTCTTATTTCCCCTCCACATACACATATTGATATACCTTGGGAAGATTAATATGGTAACATTGAGTAAGATGTATTTTTGTGGAAGTAGAGCAATGAGATAGGAAAACTATCAAACTCCTGAGGATATGAATTAGGGTACTTACATTGGAATGAAGGAAAAAAAGACATTGTATTTGTGAGACATTTTTAAAGAAAAATAGATCGAACTTTGCAATAAATTACCAAGATTAAGTGAATGAGAGGGGCAGAGGAAAGGATGGTTATATAATTTTATGATCTAAAGTACTTGATTTAATTAAATAAGAGAGATAATTACAATTCTGAGAATATTGATTTTAAGTGATAAGGGGAATGATTCAAAGATATATGGAACCCATTCTTTTAGTGAGTCATAGAGATAAAAGAAGATAAACTTCCCTCAGGGGAAAAAAAAAAAAGCATTTTCTTAGTATTCCTGTACTACTTTTGGTTAGATGGGGTATTTATGGTTAATATAGATATTTCTGAGCAATCATTAACATTGTCATTCTCTCTCTCTCTTTCTCCCTCTCCCTCTCTTTTCCTTTCTCTCTCTCACATATGCACACACACATACACACCAATAAGTGGAAAACATATAATACATATGTATTCCTACTGTTATCACTATTTTAGTTCAGACTTTTATTTATCTCACTAGTACTAAGGTCTTCCTTGTTCAGATATCTTCTTTATAGCTTTCTTCTCTCACCTACTGAAAGATTTCTTATAAAGGTTGGATGATCACAGTAATCAGTGGTGTTTATCCACTTTCTACAAAATACTGGTGTATATGTGCCTTTCACATTCCCATTATCCAACAAAATAATTTATTCAAAATTTTCACATTGTTCCCCCAATTTTCACTTCTACATGTAGATGGCAGTTACTTTCTAAACTCATGTTTTCTAAACCTATTCTACATCACTTTTGTGTTCTAAAATTTAGCTATCTATTTCTTATAAACTAACTAAAAACTTCTGATTACATATCAACTAAATACACTCTCCTCTATGAGAAGTTTCCTTTGATTCTCTGCTCATCTACAAAGCCACTTCTCTAGACTACAGCAATAACAATATGTTTTACTATGTCAGGACATGCTCCTTTCTTGTTGATTATAATCATGTCTCTCCACAGTGTTTGCTTTGCAAGTTTCTTTAAGATCCAAATCTTATTTGTGTTTTTTTAACCTCTCATACGATAGAAGAGTTCTTCACACACAGTAGCATCTCAATATTTGCTCAATATAACTAAATTGGTAATTAGCAATTTTTTCAGACATGAAGATATGGTATATTTATTATAGAAGCTGCTCAACTGAGCAAGTGAGATTGAATGAGCTTGAAATTATGGAAAATATATTTTGAAATTGTTTCCAAAGTGGCTACTAAACGTTAATGATTAGTACCCTTTTTAACAAACAGATGGTGTGAAACAATCATCTGAGCCAGAGGGAACCCGCTCTGCTAAGATGGTTTGAAAGAATGGCAGATAGCATCAAATAGTAATAACATTTTGCTTTTTACATTTCAGAAAAGCCTACTTTATGGACTAGTTTCTTATTTTGCCTTCCAAGACGCTGCATTGGAATGATGCTGCGATGCAACGCTGTGTAGGTTATTGGTTTGACAGCTACTGAAGACGAGTTGTTGGAGAAACTATATGAAATGGGATGTCCTCTAGGTTCAGAGCGGTTTCCAGAACTGAAGTTTAACTTTAATACACTTTTGTATAAACGAGTTGAATAAGTAAGTAATTTAAATGCAGATGTTACCATTTTCTATGCTTGTGGGGGATTGGTAAAAGTTGCAATCTGTCTGGGGAAAGATCTTTGCTGTTTCTAGACAAGTTTATTTTGAGAACAGGACTTTATAGAAAAGAACAATCTAACAGCTGTATTTCTTGTAGGTTAGAAAAACAAGAACACACGGACATGTAATTCAAATATAAATGTTTATCTCTTCAGAAGTTACATATAAAACTGATATTAAGGAATTTATGCATCTCACTATAGTATGATGATTTGTTATATAATTTTAGAAAAATGGCTTCATGTTTATCATTAGTAACCATAATTAAAGTTTTGTTATGTGTTTTATAATGTAGTTGTCAAAAAAACCACCTGATAAACAAGACATTATAAGTTGTTTTAATAGATATAGAAAGAAATGGTCTTAGCAAAGTTTTGTAATATAAAACTAACCTAAAACACAAAGAAACAAAAAAATTCTCTGGTATCTTTTATAATTTCCCCATTTTGACTTTTTCATTTAAGAAACAAAGAGAGCCCTAGATGGTTTGGCTCAATGGATAAAGCATAGGCCTGTGGACTGAAGGGTCTCAGGTTCCATTCCAGTCAAGGACCCATGCCCAGGGTTGTGGGCTCAATCCCCAGTAGGGGGCGTGCAGGAGGCAGTCAATCAATGATTCTCATCATTGATGTTTCTATCTCTCCCTCTCTTTTTCTCTCTGAGATCAATATATATATATATTTTTTTTTTAAAAAAAAAAAAAGGAAACAAATAGAAAATAGAAATTTTGAAAAGTAAAAAATTCAAACTTTTCAAAAGCTTTTGTCTGCTAGTCAAATGTCAAATATAAGAGACTGAATGGTACTAATGTCACTTGTAAGCATTCTTTCTGAAGAATAAGACAGAGAGTGTAATGTTTAGAATGAAGCATCATGCCAAAGAAATTGGTGTGATTGAAAGTTATGAGGCCTTAGCAAATATATAGAAGCACAAGCCATAGAGAGGTTGGATATTACATTTTGAACATAATTTTAATTATTTGATGTTCATTATGATTTATTATTTTGCTATAAAAAATTTAACGGAAAAATGTGTTTACATTATCATAGTAGACTTTTAATGAATATATATGGTAAAAGAATGTGGAAATTGATGACAGAGAAAAGAAAAAATATATTCATATTCATATGTATAATGTGTCACAGAGTCAGAAAGATTAGAGTTTGTCACGAACAATAGGGAGGGGATATGAGTGAGCACTACTTAATAAGTATGGATTCTCATATGATGTGATAAAACTTTTCTAGAACTAGAAAATGTTGAGGATTGCAGGACATTTTAAATGTCTTAAAATCCATAGAGTTACATACCTTAAAATGGTTAAAATTAAGAATTTTATGTTATGTGATGTTCATCTTATTAGAATACAGTCTAAACATATCATATATACAATCATCAAAAACTAAACTACTTACTTAATAATATAGTTTCATTTTTAAATGAAAGGCCTGAACATATTATAAGATATTGCTGAGAGAAATTATAGAATGCAGTGAGTGAAGAAATATTCCACTTAATGGATCAATACTTTCAATATTATTAAGGCTATAATTCTTCCTGTGTTGTCGTGTGTATGTGTGGGTTGTTGTGTTTTTTTTTAAATTCCAGACAAACCTGATACCATCAAAGCACATGACTTAGAGTAGAAATAATAATTTTTAAAAAGAAGAAAAATGCCAAAGGACATAAATAATCTGATTTCAACGCTTGCTATAAAACTATATAGTAATCAAGATGGTATGAACAACATAGATCAATAGAAGAAAAGAGATTGTGTAGCAGAAATACCTAATCACAGAATGAAAATTTGTAGATACAGGTGTTAGAATGATTCAATTGTTAAAAAAATGATTATAACAACAGCAAAAAATATCACCTCTTACCTCACACTGTTTACAAATAATATTAATCTATACTAAATCTATAAAAATCTAAAAGGATACATACATAAGAATCTTAAGAGGTAGGGTAAATGAACATTTCTTAGAAAACAGAATTCACAAACATTAAAGGAAGAAAATAAAGTTTATTGACATGAAATACCTCTATTTTGCTAGAACATGTCAAGAAAATGAATATTCAAGACAGAATTGGAGAAATGATAATATGTAAATTCTGAAAATGTGAAAACCTTTACAATTTAGTAATAAGATAAAACAATTAAAGTGATCAATGGTTTCAACAGAAAATTCACACAGAAAAAT
>PVJN01040711.1:0-19126 GCA_004026805.1 Lasiurus borealis
CTTTTTTTCTCCCCCCCCCCTTACTTCTCTGAAATCAATAAAAAATATTTCTAATATATATTTTTATTATTTAAAGTATTACAAATAGTAGTACATCTCCCCCCCTGCCCATTGCCCTCCCTTGGCCTTCCCCACCCTCCAGTACATGCCCTCACTTGCCCTCCCCTCCCCAATGCCCTGTATCCATTGGCTATGCTTACATACATGCATACAAGTCCTTCAGTTGGTCTCTTACAGCCCCCCCAACCTCCCCTGCCTTCCCACTGTAGTATGACAGTCTGTTCATTGCTTCTTTGCCTCTGCATCTGTCCCACCACCACTTCTTGTCTTTAAAAACATCTTGCCTTTGTAGGCTAGAGATAAACTTATAAGAGAGAGAGAAGTTTTTAAATAAATAAATAAATGATGGTTTCCCAGAGAAAATGACATCTAAGCATTGAGCTAAAGATGAGCAGAAGACAGTTCAAACGGGAGGAAATGTTCCAAGTATAGAGAACATGTGTAAAGGTCTAGAGGGCAAGGAGGATACATTAACTTTTTTTTTCAATTTTTTTATTAATGTATTACATTTATACATATCTTCCCATTGCCCCCCCTCCACTCCCAGGCATACCCTAACCCCCCAGTGTCTTGTGTTCATTGGTTATGCTTATATGCATGCATACAAATCCTTTGGTTAATCTCTTATTTACCCCAACTCTCTCTAACCTTCCTGCTGTAATTTGATAGTCTGTTTGATGCTTTACTGCCTCTGTATCTATCTTTTTGTTCAGGATATATTAACTTTACCAGTTTAGAGAAATTAAGATATTACTGGAACTTTACAAGTATACCACACATTATTGCTCTGCCACATTTTTTACAAATTGAAAGCAAGACCCTCCACCATCGAAAAGATTATGATTTGTTTTATTGCAAAGCTTACTTTCTAGAACCAAATCTGCAACATCCAAGGTATGCCTGTACGTGTATGTTTGCGGGGAATGGGGATAGAATGAGAAGAGATACAAGGAAGATAAATGTAGAAGGTTCATAGAAACCATACTCTGAAAGGGCTTATTAGAAAATACTACTAAAAAGTTGCTTTTGACTATAACAGTACATATAATGTTTAGACATTAAAAATGGTTATGGCCGAAACCAGTTAGCTGAGTGGCTAGAGCGTCGGTCTGTGGACTGAAAGGTCCCAGGTTCGATTCTGGTGAAGGACATGTACATTGGTTACGGGCACATCCCCATTAGGGGGTGTGCAGGAGGCGGCTGATAGATGTCTCTCTCTCATCGATGTTTCTAACTTTCTATCCCTCTCCCTACCTCTCTGTGAAAAATCAATAAAGAAATATATTAAAAATGGTTATGAATGCTTTTGGTCATTCTCAAGCATAATGGTGGAGATAATAGTATAGAGAACACTCAGTAACAAAAAACAACCCAATTAAAAAATAATAAAGAATTTGAGCAGACATTTACCATCCAAAGATGATAGATAATACAAATGGCCAAGAGGCATATGAAAAGATGCTCAACACAACTTATTGCAGAAATAAAAACCACAATGAAATATAACCTCACATCCATTAAGAGGAAGAAAAAAAAAACCTCACACAGCAAATAACAAGTGTTAGCAAGAACACAGAGAAACTGAAACCCTTGTGCACTGTTGATAGTAATATAAACTGGTGAAGACACCATGAAAAACAGTATGATGGGTAACCACAAGTCTAATTTTTCTTCTTCTTCTTAGCTGCTACATAAGATCATACGGTATTTGTTTTATGGTGTCTTTTATTTCACTTATCCATTCATCTATACATCAACGGACAATTAAGTTGATTCCATCTCAGAATTTTCTCAAGAGTTAACACATTCAAAAAGCATATTCACTAGAACGTGAGAAGTAGAATGAATTCTTTCCTCCTAGTAGTTGATAGCATCAAACAATTCAGAATAAACCTGTTATTATAACTTAAAATATTTTTCTTCTACACAAGAATCTTCCCTTTCTTTCTTCCTTGCCTCCACACACACATATAAAATATGACTGGCACATTCATTATAACTTTCATATACTTTAAGTAGGTACCTTTAAGTGATCTAACATCAACCCCTTTAACTTAGAATTAACACAAACCTTTAAGTAAATTCTTTATGCATATAGATCTTACACAAATATAACACTAAATAAACTAAAAACTAAACACAAAACTTCCAAACAAATTCCAATTTAATAAGAACAATGAAAAGAATAAATAATCGGATTCGTATGACTCAGTAGTTGAGCATTGACCTGTGAACCAGAAGGTTACGATTTGATCTTTGGTCAATGCACATGCCCTGGTTGTGGGCTCGATTCCCAGTAGAGGGCATACAGGAAGTAACTGATTAATGAATCTTTCTCTCATCTCTCTCTTCCTCTCTGAAATCAATAAAAATATATATATTTTTAAAAAGAACGGCTGGGCCGAAACCGGTTTGGCTCAGTGGATAGAGCATTGGCCTGAGAATTGAAAGGTCCCAGGTTTGATTCCTGTCAAGAATATGTACCTTGGTTGCGGGTGCACCCCCAATAGGGAATGTGCAGGAGGCAGTTGATCAATGTTTCTCATAGATGTTTCTGACTTTCTATCCCTCTCCCTTCCTCTCTGTAAAAAAACAATAAAATATATTAAAAACAAAAACAAAAAACGAATGGTGTGATTTTGCTGAATTTGTATTTGTTCACAACCTGAAAATTGTAGTAACTGCACTATCATAAGCTTCAAGTTTGGAATACTTGTACTATTAACTATTAAATGTCTCATGTTAAGGTATGTAATTTTTCTGTTTCACATTACTATGAAACACTAGAGGACTAGTGCATGACATACGTGCACTGAGGGGGGGGGGAGTGTCCCTCAGCCTGGCCTGCACCCTCTCACAGTCCGTGATCCTTGGAGGACAGATCCCGAGAGGCCCTTAGTGTTGCCACGGTAGCAGGAGATGCTCCGCCACCGCTGTTGTGCTCATCAGCCATGAGCCCAGCTCTGGCTAAGCGGTGCTCCCCTTGCACTGAGCACCTGCCCCCCGGTGGTCAGTCCATGTCATAGTGACCAGTCATTTCGCCATTCAATTGATTTGCATATTAGCATTTTCTTATATAGGATTATAATTCCATATAATCAGAAAAATCACTTGGTCTTCACTTAACTCAAAAGCACACTCTTCTTAAAATTACCTCTCTTCCTTTAATATTAGTCCCTAATGATTAAAACAGTAACTACTTGCCATCATAAAATATAAATACAAATATAAGTTCTAATCCGAGAGTTAAGTGACAGTATCCAATTACAATTCAGATGATCCAAAACATCATTGAAACTCAAGTACTACATTTTTAAATTCTAGAGTAGTGAGACATCATTTGAAAACCATGTTCATTACATAATCCTGTCCGCAAGTAAGTAGTGAAGTTTCCATTATCTGATAACCCATAGTTATCAGGAAAAAGTTTCCAAAGATATCTGTGGAACCATCTTCCAGGAAAGTTAAAAATAAATCAGATTCATCTGCCTAAATTAATTTCAGGGGTGATGAAAATGATAGAGTCCAGAAGTAGATTTTGTTATTACTGTTGTATATATTGTTTAACATTGTTCTAAAGAACAGCAAAATTACTTTAAAGGCCAAAAAACAGTGCTCAGTTTCAGAACCCTAATACTGTTTTCTTAGAAACTAAGTTAAGGAGTTGCTAAAAGTACACTAGCCTGGAAGTTTAGAAAACTACTGTTTTGTTGTTGGTAATCCTCACCTGAGGGTATTTTTCCATTGATTTTTTTTAAAGAGAATATAAGGCAGGGAAAGAGAAACATTGATGTGAGAGAGAACTCAAATGGTTGCCTCAAACCAGAACCAAGGATCAATGCTGTATCCACTGAACCAAATTGGCTAGGGCAGAAACCTACATTTTAATCCTTACTTATCACTAACTAACTTTATAACCTTTGTCTTGTTCTCAACCTCCTCATTTGTCAAACGGGCTGAATTAGATGTCTTTTAAAGACCTGTTTGCTACAAATTTCAATCCCTAAGATTAGCATTGTAAGGGTTCTATAATGACACTAGAGGCCCAGTGCATGAATTTGTGCAGTGGTGTGGTGCCTCAGCCTTGCCTGCAAGGATCGGGCCCAAACCAGCTCTCTGTGATGTCCCCTGAGGGGTCTCAGGCTGCAAAAGTGCACAGGCCAGGCTGAGGAGCCCCAGCCGTGCACTGGGCCTCTAGTATGCATATAAGATCTTTGGTTTATCTCTTCCCACTTATATTAATCAGTCTGTTCCATGTTTCCATAACTGTGGTTGCCACTCTTGTGTTGAGTGTCTATTCTCTGGTGGTCAGTGCATATCACAGCTACCAGTTGGCCAGTCAAATGGTCAGCCAGTTACTTAGGTATTTATATATAGAGATTTCAGGTATTAAAATGGTTAACTAATTATTTACATTAACCACAACTAAAACAGTTCAGTGTGCCTTAGGAAGAACAGTGTAGAATGTGAGAGAATTATATGTAAATAGCTTTCTCATGATAAAAACTGATTCATTAAAGAAAAAAAAATCACTTAAAAATATTTTAAGTAAAATTATAATTAAAAGAACTGACATGTAGCCAACAGGGTTATGCTACCCGGATCCCCATGTAGAAATAAAAGGATTTATTTCCAGTTGCTGGAAATGCTGTTGGGAAACAGCTTTCACCTGTCAGGCCTTTTCAGGAATGCTTCAGCTCAAGACAGCTGTCTGCCCAAGTGGCCTTCATCGAGTGACTGATCAAAACGTAAGGGCCCAGCACCTTGCCACAACTACGAACAACCCTAATATCCCAGCTTTGAGTTCCTCATAAAGTCAACTGGCTTTCTTGATACTATATTACAGTCCAATTTATCCCTCTGCTTCCTTTCCATTCCTTCTACAGATTTTTGTCCTAAGAACATTCCCTAATAAATTTCTGAGATGCTAACCACCATTTCAGTTAGCTTTCCCAGGAACCCAGCTAACAGCCATTGGTGATGGGAATGATTCAAAAAAGCAGGCTCTAACATGAAGTTTTGGAGTTTACTATCTACCTAGCCACCCAGGTGGAAAAGAATCCCATGGTGGTAAATAGAATAGAGAGCCCCTAGCACAAAGTGGCAGTGCAACTGTTAAAACATTCACTATTGGTAAACTTGGTAGTTTTCAGTGGAAGGGAATATACAAGTTGGCAAACTCTTTAAAAGGACCAGATAGTATTTCATATTCTTTGTTGTTTTTTGTTTTAAAATTATTTAAAAATGGGACATTACAAGCCTGGGACTGGATTTGGTCTGCAAATCATAGTGTGCCAACCTGTGCACTAGAAGTCCAATATATCTGGCATTTGAGAAATATTAGGCCTATAAAATTGGTTTGTTGTTGCCAAAGACAACTGACCCTTTGGAAAAAGATAACAAGAAGTGAAAGTGAATAATCCTAAATAATAAAAGCCCAATATGCAAACTATGCCCTCGACTGCTCGCTATGTGTGCTGACCACCAGGGGGTGATATGGAACATGACAGGCATCAGCAACATGGTGCTGGCAGTGAGCAACAGTGGAGGTGCTGCCAGCCCTGATGGGCCCCAACAAAAGTGGACTGCAGCAAGATGGTGGAGCAGGTGAGCGGGCAATACCAGGCCAAGGCAGGTGTGAGCAAGGCCCTATTGCCCCACAGACAGCGACAAGTGAAAGTGGCGGCGGGGCTGCTGCCCAGCTCCCAGATACTGAGGGATTGGGCAGGGGACTGATGACTAAGGCAAAGAGGGACACTTGGAGGTCCGGGAGCCCAGAGGTCAGATGGGACCTGCCCTTCCATGCCAGACACTCGTGCTTCAATCACGGGCCAGGCCTAGGGACTGCACTCATGCATGAAGTTTGTGCACCGGGCCTCTAGTAGAGAAATAAAAGCTAAGTGTGAAAGCCAGAGGTTCTTTGGTAACAAAGACACTCATCTCTAGCAGCAGGAGGCCACAAAGACTAAAGACCAGGACTTAATCATAAGAGTGGCAGAGCTCCAAAGAAAGTTGTACAAATCTGCTATGCCAAGGCACCCATGGAAAAAAGAGTGGGGGTGGGTTGGTTTACTTGAAAATCTGTGATCCCCAAGTTTCCTTAAACCAGTGGTCGGCAAATTCATTAGTCAACAGAGCCAAATATCAACAGTACAACAATTGAAATTCCTTTTGAGAGCCAAATTTTTTAAACTTTAACTTCTTCTAACGCCAAAATATACTCGCCCAGGCCGTGGTATTTTGGGGAAGAGCCACACACAAGGGGCCAAAGAGCCACATGTGGCTCACGAGCCATAGTTTTCCAACCACATCCTTAAACCATCTCAACTTGAAGAACAAACCCACATATCCTTATTAACTGCTGATGTAACCCTCATCAGCTAGAATGGCAGAATATAGACCTCTGAAATTCTTTCCTTCATGAAAATAACAAGAACACTAACAAACTTTGTAAGAATCAACTTTTTTAGAACTCTGGAAATTACAGGGAGTGTTTATTCAACAAATATGGCCGAATCTCAGTAAAAACATCAAGCTTTGTGCTATTTTTATTTTCCCTATTACCATCTAACCTTTCCCAGTTCCACATAGCCATGAAACCAACAGCCTGCAATCATAGTGAAAAATCACCAGCCAATAGAAGAAACAGAACATTACTTGTAATGTCTGGTGGCTCACTGAAAAACTCTAGTATGAAACTGTCTGTATTTGGCTGACTCTGAGCTCATCCAATGCAAACAGCATGTTTTGTTTTTCATTGGGGTGTCTTTCGTGAAAAACAATCACAGGCAATTATCAAGCACTGTGACTGCCTGAGCTGATGGACAATATTTGGAGGAAAAATAGGGTAATTTAAAAAAAGCTTACAAGGAAAAACTGGCAAATGAGACATCCATGGAGACTCTGGGAAGCTCCAACATATTCCTCAGAAGCCAAAAGGCCCCAAACAGGCATAACCTATGCACATGCTCAGGAAATATCTGAGAAGGCCCTAAACTCTTACTTCTGGCTAATCTTTAGGCTTTGAACAAAGCAGGAAAAGAGAGCTAACACAGAGTTGTTAACTGTCGGGCTTTATCTTGAAGGCAATCCCAACACACATATGGATTCCCACCCCCTGGAAAGCTTACATGTTCCACATATCCAAGGAAATGTCTTACCTACTCATTACCTTAACTGATAAGCTAACTGAATGGAAACTTCAGTAACCACATAGAACAACAAAAACAACAGATTTTACAGTATTAGTTCCAAAAACTCACTAAACAAACAGTAATAACAACTAGCAACAATAAACAATCCTGAGAAGGGAGAATTCAATTTCTACAGTTGCTACATTATTTAAAATACCTAGTTTTCAACAAAAAATTATGTAGCATGAAAAGAAAATAGGGGAGAAGGGGAAAGGGGAGTCAGTATAAACTGCCCCTGAGGAAGGCCAACATTGAATTTACTAGATTAAGACTTTTAACTCAACTATTTTAAAACAACTAAAGGAAATTATGTTTAAAGAACTAAAGGAGAGTATGAGAATGATGTCGCATCAAAGTGAGAATATCAACAGAGACAAAAATTATTTTTTAAAGGATCAAATAAAAATTATAGAATTTGAGAAATATACTAACTAAAATGAAAAATTCAACAGAGGGGCAACAGTAGATATGCACAGAGAAAGGCAACCAGCACACAGACAGTATAAATATATTTGTTTTTAACTTTTTCTCCTACCTGATTTAAAAAGACATTAAGCAGCTGAAACCGGTTTGGCTCAGTGAATAGAGCAACGGCCTGCAGACTGGAAGATCCCAGGTTCGATTCTGGTGGTCAAGGGTACGTATATTGGTTGCGGGCACATTCCCCATTGGGGGTTGTGCAGGAGGCGGCTGATCAATGTCTCTCTCTCATCGATGTTTCTGACTATCTCTCTCCTTATCTCTCTGTAAAAAAATCAATAAAATATATATAAAAAATAAATAAATAAAAATAAAAGACATTAAGCAGTAATTGAAATGTGTTTCAATGAGTGTACAATAAAGATGCAATTTGCAGGTTAATAACACAAAGGATGGAAAAGGAAATGAAGCTTTATAGAAACAAAGTTTCTGTATACTATTGTAATTAAAGTGCTATTAATCTAAACTAGGGACAATGTTAACTATAATCCCTCAAGACAATCATGAAGAAGACAACTAAAAAAATTACAGTGAAAGAAAAACAAGTTAAAATGATATGCTGAAAATATCTATTTAACATAAAAGAAGGCAATAATGGAAGAAGAAAGGAACAAAAAATATCTAATCTTCAGTAGTGAGGTCTTCTCCAGGGAAGGACTCTGTTTAAATAACCTTACACACAAATCTATTCTTTATCTATTACTCTTCTCTGCTACCCTGTTCTCTATAGCATGTATCACCATCAGAAAAACTTTCTTTTTTTCTTTACCCACTAGAATTTAAGCTGTAAGAGGGCAAAAGCTTTATTTTGTTTATAGTTTTACTAGAGTCCTGGCCTGTGGGGATTGGCTGAAACTGGCAGTCCTACATCCCCAGGGCACTATTCCCCTCATCCTAGCCCTGCTGTGCTTGCTGCCTCCACCACTCAGTAGACTCCACTGCTCAGGAGGCTCGCTGCCCCTCTGCTCCCCTGGGGTCTCCACACACCCATCTGGTGCACGCTTGACCAAGAAGCAGCTTGCACTCAGCCCAGATACCAGTCCCCATTCCCCTCTGGTCTAGATGGGAGGGGGGAGCATAGGGGGAATGCCCCACAACTACTCTCTCCAGCCATGAGGCCAGAGTCTGGTGCCTGTTGGTCAGCTGAGCAGCATTCCCGCTGTAGGAGCACACTGACCACCAGGGGCAGCTCCTGCATTGAAAGTCTGTCCCCTAGTGATCAGTGTGCATCATAGCTATCAGTCAACCAGTCACTTAGGCTTTTATATAAATCTAGAGAAGATTCCCAGTGCCTCACACATACCTACTAAGTAAGGTACTCAATAAACAGCCAATAAATGAATAAACAAATGAACAATCAACAGAGAGAAGTCTTATAAGAAAAAGAAATGTCCCATTTTCAGACATGTGTGTTAATGAGTGTACAATAAGAAAGAGGTATGTGTATACATGTACTACTTGTAAATTTGGTAGCAGGAATAAAAGAACTCCCCATTTGATGGGGTTCTGTTTTCTTTGTGAAGTAGGATGTAAGACATTTGCTGAATTAGAGGGAAAGGTGGTAGGAATTAAGATTGATAGAGGGTACCAAATGCCTCGATGCTTCTGTTGAAATTAGTACCTAAATCAGATTCAAATTGTGATAGGTTTGATTGGGCACTGTTGCCTTGAATCAGCAGCCACATAACTTCATGTAAAATTGTCCATCTTAATTTCATACATTCTTGGAACTTAAAAAAAGTGCTCAAACTTTAAAAGAATCAATAAAGAGAAATGAATGCCTTGAACTGAGATTTTTAAAAAAGCACCATACCTGATTAAAACAGTCTACAATTTACAAATACTCAATTTTTCAATTTTGTCATCAAGTAATAGTGTATACCAAAAGGAGGAAAAACAGCCTTGGAGAGATATTTGTACATGCATGTTTTAGAAATATTATTTTTAATAGCTAAAAGATAGAAGCAACCCAGTGTCCATAGATTTGATGAATGGATAAGCAAACTGTGGTATGTTTTTCAACCTTAAAAAAAATAAATCCTGGTCCTAGCAGGTTTGGCTTAGCGGATATAGTACCCAGTCAAGGGTACATACCTTGTTTGCAGGCTCCTCTCCAGTGTGGACCTGGTCAAGGCGCATGCAGGAGGCAACCAATTGATATATTTCGCTCACATGGCCTTCTGTCTTCACTCTCTCTTAGAAAAAAAAATTTAAAAAAATCAATGAATAAATATACTTGGGTGAAGATTAAAAATATAAAAATTTAAAAAATAACTCATCAGCCCTAGAAGGTTTGGCTCATTGCAGAGCATCAGCCTGTGGACTGAAGGGTCCCAGGTTCAATTTCAGTCAAGGGCACATGCCTGGGTTGCGGGCTTAGACCCCAGTGGGGGGCGTGCAGGAGGCAGTTGATCAATGATTTTCTCTCATCATTAATGTTTTTATGTCTCTCCCCCTCTCCCTTCCTCTCTGAAATCAATAAAAACATTTAAAAAGATAAAATCATCAAAGCATTTCTATAGAAAATCAACAAATATATTCTGGCACATGCTACAACATGAATAAACCCTATATTAGGTAAGAAAAAAAAAATCAGTCACAAAAAGACAAATACTGAATGATTCCACTTATTTGAGGTACCTAGTCAAATTCATGGAGACAGAGAGTAGAATGGTAGGTGGTTGCCAGAGACTAGAGGGACTGGGATATTTAAGTTTCAGTTTTACACGATGAAAGAGTTCTAGTAATGGCCTGTGGTGATAGCTGCACACTATGAACGTGTATACTTAAAAGTGGTTAAGATGATTCATTTTCCTGTGTATATTTTATCACATTAAAAAAATTGTAGGAGGATAGTCTTGTTTTATGTATTAAAGCAGCATGTATGACATAAAAAAAATTTTTTTAAGTCCTCACCCAAGGATATTTTTTAATTGATTTGAGAACGACAGAGAGAGACACAAACATCAATGTGAGAAACATTAATTATGCCCCAACCAGGGATCAAACCCACAACCTTTTGGTGGACAAGGACGATGTTCCAGCCAACTGAGTCACCCAGCCAGGGCAACATACTGATACTTTAAAAAACAAAACAAAACAAAAAAAAACACTTTTCTCTTTAGAGGTTGAATTTAAATTAAAAGAAATTTGTACTATATGTAATGTTTGTTTATACCAGATAGCACAACAGAAGCTAGTTTTGAGATACCACTGGCTTAGAGGAGACTTAAAAAACAAACAAACTAAAAACTGAACCTGGTATACAAAAAACAGGATTTAAAGATACCAGGAAAGTGAAAATATCAAAAGAGAACACAGGGATACTGCAAACCAGAAAAATAGAGTACTATATGACTAAAAGGAACAACTAAAGGAAAGCCAAGGACATGAAGTTTATGTTAGCCTGGTAAGGTGAAAACGGTAAGACTCTAGGGAGAAAGTGACCATATCCTAATGGAAGATATAAGAAAGAGAACTGTGGAAAGAACTGACAGAAAACTTTAAGAAAACCAGTCTCCAAAGAGTTCAGCAGGTATAGAATATTATCCTGCAAAAAGGCTCAATATAAAATGAGCACAAAAGTGATAAAATATTTCCATATACCTTTTTTTTTAATTACAGTGATGGACATCATAGGAAGTTATCTGGAGAACCCAGAGAATTATAAGCTAAGATAACCAATTACAAACAATAAAGACTTAAGAAAACTAATTTATGGCAAGGCTAAAGCAGATTAAAAGTCACTCAATTTTTAATGGAAATGAAAGTGAGTTTTAAAAAAAGATTATTTTTTTAAAATATTTTTTTAATTGATTTCAGAGAGGAAGGAAGAGGAAGATAGAAACATCAATGATGAGAATCACTGATGGACTGCCTTCTGCCCACCCCGAACTGGGGGTTTGAGTGCACAACAGGGACATGTCCCCCTGTCGGAAATTGACCTGGGACCCTTCAGTCCACGGGGCAACGCTCTATCCTCTGAGCCAAACCGGCTAGGGCAAGAAAAGGTTGTTTAAAAAGCTCATAGCTACCAAACAGATAGTAAATGATCACCAATATTTGAGGAAAGCATTAGGTAAGAAAGTAGAGAAGCAAAACAAAAAAGAAATTTGAAGGAAATCGACAATTCAGGGAAAGAAAACTTCAACAACAAAAACCTCACAAGAAGAAAGGAAGGAAGGAAGGAAGGAAGGAAGGAAGGAAGGAAGGAAGGAAGGAAGGAAGGAAGGAAGGAAGGAAGGAAGGAAGGGAAAAGAGAGGGAAGGGAGGAAGGGAGGGAGAGAAAGGAAGGGAGGAAAGAAAGAAAGGAAGGAAGAAAAAGGAAGGAAGAAATAAAAATAAAAAACGAAGTATATTTCTTTTAAAAGTTCAAGCAAGAAAATGTTTTTACAAATTTAACAAGACTGAAAAGTATAGTTGAAGAAAATAGACCAAAAGTGAAGGAAAAATAGGAGATAAAGTAAAACTTTTATATCAACAGGTCCATCATCAAATGCTAAGTTAGTGGTCAGCAAACTCATTAGTCAACAGTTACATGTGGCTCGAGAGCCCCATTCTGACTACTGCTTTAAGGACTTGGTATTACAATAATGCTTCTCAAAAAAAGATTAGTATTGCCTTCCCCTAGGCCCGTGGTTGGCAAACTGTGGCTCTTTGGCCCCTTGAGTGTGGCTCTTCCACAAAATACCATGGCCTGGGCGAGTCTATTTTGAAGAAGTGGCTTAGAAGTTTAACTTTTAAAACTTGGCTATCAAAAGAAATTTCAATCTTGTACTGTTGAAATTTGGTGCTGTTGACTAATGAGTTTGCCGACCACTGCCCTAGGGGATGTTTGAAATGTCTGTGACATTTCTAAATGTTGCAATAATTAATGACTTAAACTGGCATTTAATGTCCTTTCTAATGCCGCGACCCTTTAACACAGTTGCTCATGTTGTGGTGACCCCCAACCATAAAATTATTTTCATTGCTACTTCATAACTATAATCTTGCTACTGTTATGAACTGTAATGTAAATATCCGATATGCAAGATGTATTTTCGTTGTTACAAATTGAACATAATTAAAGCATAGTGATTAATCACAAAAACAATATGTAATTATATATTGTGAAATATTTATTTATAACTATAAATAAATGAAATTTTGGTCTTGAATCATGGTGTAGCATGGGTAACAGTCTTCATATGACAACAATAAACCACATTGCTACACTTTGCTACACGGAGGAGCGGTCTGTTGGAGCGGTCTGAGGAGACCATGGGAAATAGATATTTTCTGATGGTCTTAGGCAAACCCCGTGAAAGGGTGGTTCAACCCCCAAAGGGGTCGCGACCTACAGGTTGAAAACCACTGTTCTGGGTGCTCAAAACCTTGAAAGCATAATGTAGTCCAACACAAAAATGGTATTACCTAAATGCGTACAGTGCCCTCTAGTGAGAAATACTGGACTATGGAGTAAATGAGTTCTTTCAGTGCCTAACTATATGCATTTTCATAAAATTTAATAAAACAAGGATAAAAGGAAGATACCAAAACAAATCACACATACGAAAAAAGGATCAAGAATTGTAACAGCATCAAACCCTTCAAAAAGCAACACTGAAAGTTCAAAGACAGCCAAGACCGGTTTGGCTCAGTGGATAGAGCGTCGGCCTGCAGACTGAAAGGTCCCAGGTTCGATTCTGGTCGGGGGCATGTACCTTGCTTGCGGCACATTTCCACTGTGGGGCGTGCAGGAGGCGGCTGATCGATGTCTCTCTCTCATCGATGTTTCTGACTTTCTATCTCTCTCCCTTCCTCTCTGTAAAAAATCAATAAAATATATTAAAAAAAAAAAAAGTTCAAAGACAAGAGAAATGCCTTTGAAATGTTGATGGCAACTTATTTCCAGCCAAACTACCAAACAAGTGGAGAATAAAGTAGGCATTTAAAAAAGATTCAACATCCTAAAATTTACCTCCTTTACAACTTTTCTCAAGAAATTATTAGAGAACATATTTCTGCAAAACAAAGAACTAAGTCAAAAACAAATGGGGAATAAAATCCAGTTTTGTTTTGTTTTTAAATGGAGGAGGATCCATTTAAAAAATGGAAAACAGCAGACATAAATTTCATAGTAGTAACTGGAAAACAGCTGACATAAATTTCATAGTAGTGACTGTATAACAGGAGAACAGCAGAAGTTTCAGAATAATTACTCTATAACAAGTCTTAAGAACAAGTCTAGATCAGAGCCAGGGAATTAACAGATCTGGAAGGCAAGTCTCCCCTACTTTAATACAAGAGAAAAAATTGGTAGATAATGTTATGTGCTTGCCAGTTTGAAAACCCTGATGGATTTGTAGGACCTTTTGGAAAAATAGCAACAGATGTATATAGAATAAGCAAATTAAAAAAAATAATAATAAGTAACTCCAAAGAAAAGAAAAAATGAACAGTAAAGGCAAACTAACGATTTAACTAGTTTTATTACCTATATTGGAATATAGTGAAAAGAGATGTAAGAAGTGTGATAGGCCCTAGCCTGGTAGCTCAGTTGGTTAGAGCATTACCCAGATACACCAAAGTTGTGGGTTCAGTACCAGATCAGGGTACATATAAGACAACAATGAATGCTTGAATGGGTGGAACAACAAATCGATATTCCTCTCTCTTTCACTCTCAAGTCAATAAATACATTTTTTTTTTTTTTAAGTGTGAGCCAAAAGTGGTTTGGCTCAGCGGCTAGAGCAGCAGTTCTCAACCTGTGGGTCGCAACCCCTTTGGGGGTCGCCTAAGACTATAGGAAAACACCTATTTCCCATGGTCTTAGGAACCAACACACCGCTCCTTGGTGTAGCAAAATGTAGCAATGTAGTTTACTGTTGTCATATTAAGACTGTTACCCATGCTACACCATGATTCAAGACAAAATTTCATTTATTTGTAATTAGAAATAAATATTTCACAATATATAATTACATATTGTTTTGTGATTAGTCTCTATGCTTTAATTATGTTCAATTTGTAACAAAGAAAATACATCCTGCATATCGGATATTTACATTACAGTTCATAACAGTAGCAAAATTACAGTTATGAAGTAGCAACGGAAATAATTTTATGGTTGGGGGTCACCACCACATGAGGAGCTGTATTAAAGGGTTGCGGCATTAGGAATATTGAGAACCACTGGGCTAGAGCGTCAGTCTATGGACTGAAAGGTCCCAGGTTCGATTCTGGTCAAGGGCATGTACTTTGGTTGCTGGCACATCCCCTGTAGGGGGCGTGCAGGAGGCAGCTGATGTTTCTCTCTCATCGATGTTTCTAATTTTCTATCCCTTTCCCTTCCTCTCTGTAAAAAAAAAATCAATAAAATATATTAAAAAAATTTTTTTTAAGTGTGATAAATCCTCAATTGCAGAGACAAGTATTGTATAATTCTACTTTTTAAAAATAAGGATGGCCTTCGCTAGTGTGGCTCAGTTGGTTGAGAGTTGTCCTGTGCTCCCAAAGGTGGCTGCCGGTTAGATTCCTGATCAGGGCACATAACTGGGCTGTAAGTTCAATCCCTGTTGGGCACATACTATGGAAAGCAACAGATAAGACGTTTTTCTCTCACATCGATGTTTCTCTCTCCCTGTTCCTCCCTCTAAAAACAATAAAAAAGCTCATGCTTTAAAAGTAATAATACTACTACTTCTTGGCATATAGAAAGTGCTCAATAAATATTAGCTATTTACCTGAAAGCCCATTATCAACACAGGTTTCACATCACCATTTATTTTTTTGGCATCCAGTTAATTTCTGGTTTATAACATTTTTAAAATTTTATTTTCAGAGTATTAGCTCCATGAGGTTAAGGTCATTGCTTCTTTCATCATTACATACCCAACAGCCCAGCACAAGGTAGCACCCAAATATATTCACTGAATAATTATACCAGATGAATAAGACTCGACATATATATATATGTATCTCTATAGTATCTAGTGATGGGAAGGATAATTATAAAAATTAACAGTAACAGGGAATAAAGGGGAATGATCAAATGTGTTTTTTTTTGTGGGGGGGGGATGGCAGGCATGTGAGGTAAATTGAATAATGGATATACTGAATTTGAAATAGAAAAGTTAAGCAGGAAGTTATAAATATGTCTGAGCTATCTGGAAGCCAAAAATATAGGAGTGGTTAAGACAGTAGTTCTCAACTTTTCTAATGCCGTGACCCTTTAATGCAGTTCATGTTGTGGTAACCCCCAACGACAACATTATTTTCATTGCTACTTAACTGTAATTTTGCTACTGTTATGAATTGTAATGTAAATATCTATATTTTCTGATTGTCGCAACCCACAGGTTGAGAACCGCTGCTATAGAGCCTAAGACCATCACAGATATTTACAGAGACACGTGTGCAGAGGATGGGTGGCTGTGTGCACAGGTGGCTGAATGCACGCACAGCTGGCTTTCTAAAGTGGGAGGGAAACGGAAGCTCCTAACTGCACTGGTCTCCAGTCCCAGGCGAGACTCTGGGAAACCAGACTCATTCGGGGGGAATCTGGACTATCAGGAAAAAAGAAAGCACACTGAGACTCGGGAGCTGCGGAAGACAACGGTCCGGAGGTGCACGCACACAGAGGGTGGAATGCTAAATGCATGGGTGGCTGAGTGTGCAACTGGCTTTCTAAAGTGGGAGGGAGACAAAAGCTCCCTACTGCGCTGAACTCCAGTTCTGGGCGAGTTTTTGGGAACCCAGGCTTATTCGGGGAGAAACTGGACTGCCTAGCAGTGGGTTAAACTTGAGGGCGGCAGGAAGTGGAAGGAGGGAGGTGGTGAGAGTAAACCAGAAAGATCAATGTAAGAGAAGCATATCGATTGGTTGCCTCCAGGAAATGTCCTAATCAAGGCTAGAGATCAAACCTGCAACCCAGATTCATGCCCTTGAACAAGAATCAAACATGAGACCTTTTGGTTCAAGGGCCGACACTCTAACCAGTGAGTACCACGGGCCAAGGCAAAATAGGTATAATTTTGATTCATTCACACCAAACGACTATTGTTGTATTGGCTATGGTCATTTTTTCCACTTGACAATCTAAGGGAAAAGAGGTCAGTTGCCCCTAAGTAGTCAGGTATTGCATGTTTTATTTTTACTTTTATTGATTTCAGAAAGGGAGATTAGAAACATCAATGATGAGAATCATTGATTGGATGCCTCCTGCATGCTCCCTACTGGAAGATCAAACATGCAACCTGGGCATGTGCCATGATCAGGAATTGAACCATGACCTCCTCGTTCATCAACTGATACTCAACCACTGAGCAATACCAGCCGGGCATTGTGTGGCATATTTTAAAAATTCTTGAGGTATATCAGCTGAAAATCGCTACTCTAGACTTTTGGTTTCCAAGATTTTCAAAAAGAAACGAGAATGACATAAGGCTGAAGACTTAATCCCATCAAGTAAAATATTTTTTACTCTGTTGTCACCATCATTTGAAATAGGAAACTACTTAACAGTATTTCATAGAATCATAAAAATGCTGTAATAGAAAAGGCACCAGAGCTTCCAAGTCATCATTCTTGATTACCCTAAGAAAATGCTGACAATAAAAGGAAGAGTGCGGGAGAAACAAAATTCTTTCCCTTTAATTAAAAATGAAGAAATTAAAGAAGAGAGAGAGAAGAAATCAAGCTACATGTGAGCAAAATATGTCCGATAGGGTAAGATTGTTAGGTAGCAATATCTGTAGTATAATGATAAGTCTATATGCCAGTGTGTGCAAACACAAACACTAATTAAAACTTTTATATTTGCTGAAGAATTAGCAGTTTTAGAATACAAATTCCTGGACTATATTTTCTGTATATTATCTATGTCATATTTTTATAGTTGACAAACAGCATTTTATATATACACCATAAATTATTTTTTTATTACATACTAACTATAGGAAAAAATATAAGGACATGTTTGAAATGTACATGAACTACACTTGATACATCACAGGGGGGCTCATAAGAATTTTGTTGAAATGTACTGAAGTGATGCCACATGATGGTAGACAAAGAAATACAGAAGAGAGTCCATTACTATAAAAATTCTAAGATGACCATATAACACAATGGTTACAAGAGTGGTCACAAACCCTAGCTGGTTTGGTTCAGTGGATAGAGTGTTGGCCTGTGGACTAAAGGGTCCCCAGAGTTCAATTCTGACCAAGGCCACATGCTGAGGTTGCGGTCTCGATCCCCCCAGTAGGGGGCGTGCAGGAGGCACCCAATCAGTGATTCTCATTATTGATGTTTCTATCTCTCTATCCCTCTCCTTTCTTCTCTAAAATCAATAAAAATATATTTTTTAAAAAAGAGAGTGGTCACAAGAACATAGGCTTTGAATTCAGAAAAGCCTGAGTTCAAATGTAAACTCCAACACTTTATACCTGGGTGACTTTGGCAGTTATTTAACCTAAATTTGTCTCATCTGTAAAACAGGAATGGTACATGCATAAGGTTGTGATGCTGATTAAAGAGCAGTTGTTACAAGGTGTACTGGCTAATAATGCAGACTTTGTAATATAAGAAAACATGGTAATTTCAAGAGAAACATCAAAAGTGCTTTATTAAAAGTAATGTCCATCGCTAGCTACACATTTCCTCCATCTTTCAGGTAATTTGTGGATACCATCCCAATAGAACTTTTCTTGTTTTGAGGCAAACCATTCAGAGACCCAATTTTCTACTTCTTCGTATGTTTTGAAGTGCTGCTCAGAAAGTGCATGTGCCATCATCGGAACAACTGGTAATCTGAAGGAGCAAGGTCTGGTGAATATGGTGGGTAGGTTAATACTTCCCAGGCAAGATCTTTGAATGTGTCTTTAACTGGTTTTGAAGTGTGTGATGGTGTGTCATCATGAAGCAAAATTACTTTGCTGTGTCTTCTGGCCCATTCTGGTCATTTCACGATCAAATTGGTTGTTGTCAGCAGCCATCAGTATTAATGGTTCCACTTGGTTTTAGAAGCTCATATACACCACACCTTCCTGATCTCACCAAACACAGAGCATTGTCTTCTTCCCAAAGCAATTTGGCCTTGCAGTCAAAGTTGATGGTTCATCTGGATCAACCCATGATTTAGTGCATTTGGGATTCTCAAAAATAAATCCACTTTTCATCACCAGTCACAATTCAATGTAAAAAAGACTTACTTTCATGCCGTTAACATCTTACTAATGACTTTTCCGTTTTCCATTTATCTTTTGTTCAGTTGATGTGATACCCATTTTCCTTCCTTTAAAACCTTTCCCACTGCTTGTAAACAATTGGAAATTGTTTGCTGAGCAACATTTAATCTTTTTCAAGTTGTTTTTGAGTTTGACATACAACTTCATCCAATAATGCTTGTA
>PVJN01040712.1:0-19125 GCA_004026805.1 Lasiurus borealis
TCTGTGATTTTCTAACCACTGTAGACAAGCATAACAAAACTCTCAATTCTAACAAGTTTTAGACATTGGGAACAAAACAGCTGCTGTGTTTATAAGTTCTACTTTGTCATTTTGCATAATTATGTAACACTGGAAATAAATGTAACGGTATGTGTCCTAGAGTCACACTCACTCGCATCTCAATTCTGAGAACTCTGTAGGATAGCTAGGCATATGAACAGAACTATAATAAGCAATACCTACAATTATGCTCCATGGGGATGGTGCCATGCTACACAAAGCCAAAAGAGTTTACATCTCTAGTCACCAAATTGCATATGAATATTTTATACAACTAAGATGAGGAGTCGTGACCATGAGGAAAAATGGGTGATTTCCTCCTATAATTGTAAATCTAGAAGAGAACTTTGGACATCATCTGGCACAAGATTCTCATTTTATTGATGAAGAAACCAAAGCCCAGAGAACTCAATTTCCTTTCTCAAGGACTTCCAACTATTCAGTGAATTAAAGTAAACTGGGGCCAGCAAAAAACAAACAAGTTTTTGAATACCATTTATTTCAGCAATGTAACACTTGCCTTAGCAAGCACCTCCCCCCACCCCATGTTATGTTTTAATGCTTCCTACAAGAAAATGGGGTCTGTCCCCCTCACTGAGAATAGATGCTCATGCCCAAGTTTATCTAGTTTGTCAGGGTCAAATCGGGCTCGTAGAATTCTTTAACTTTTAGAGCACAAAGGGCTCTATGGGACATTGCACAAGAGGAAAAAGAAAGGAAGAGAAGGGGGTATGGCTGTTGCTAACATTTTGCCTAAATCCCTCAATCTATAGTGGGAAAGCTGAGACCTAGAGAGAAAACACATTGTCCAGAACACACACAGAGCCCGTGCATGCAGAGACCAGATATCCTCTTTCCACTCTAGAAGCACACATGGTCACTTTCAAAGAACATCAGGGAGGCCTCCTGAAGAGCATGGCATTGGAGGAAAGACTTGAAGGAGGACAGGGAGTGAGCCAGATAGGTATAGGGAAAGAATTTTCCAAACAGAGACATTTTCCAGGAACAGCAAGGGGGCCAGCGTGGCTGGAGCTGTGTGAACCATGCCGAATAGTTGGAGATCAGGTCAGGGAGGTCAAGAGAAGCGAGATCATGTAGAGCTTCGGCAGCCATTTGAAGGAACTTTGCAACTACTCTGAAAAGGAGAACTACTGGAGGTTTTTGAGTAGAGGATTGGGTTAGGGGGACATACATTGATGCAGAGAGATCACTCAGGAGACTGTTCCAATAAATCCAGACAAGAAATGTAGGAATTCAGAGCTGAGTTGTAAAATGAGGTGGTAAGAAATAGTCAGATTTTGTGTGCATTCTGAAATCTGACAGATGTTTCTTGAGAGAAAGGGGAAATTCAAAGATACCTCCTCAGCTTTTAGCCTGAGCAATTGGATGGATTAGGTTTTCATTACCTGAACTGAGGAAGACTGTGAAGGGAATAGGCGTCGGGGTGAGAAAGATCAGGAATTCCATTTGCAGCATGTGAAGTCAGAGATGACTATTATACACAAAGTGGATATGTCAAGCATGCTGGTAGACATACAAGTCTGAAGTGTAGAAGGAAGTCCAGTCCAGACAGGAAAATTTGGGAACTGTCAGTATATATTTGGCACTAGTAGTATTTAAAACCTTTTATTAGTTAAAAAAACAACAACACAGTATGTCATACATGAATTGCATTTAGTTATACTTCAATGTCCACTTAATAAAAAAAAAAACTAATAAATACACAATGAAAGAACTTTGTATTTGTGTTTCTTTGCGATTCTAAGTATTAGGAAACATTGATTTTTTCTAGGTGAAAATAGAATCAGTCAACAAGATACCATAAGGTCATCTTCTTATGATTTAACTAATTTCCTTACACATATACATTAGAGTGTGCTTTTTATCATAGTCATTGTATCAAGAATGACCTTATTCTGAGTGCCTACATAAAATGTTTTTGTTTGACATCTAATTATGGTTTATTTCACTTCTCATGATCTGAGAAAATCAAGAGACCCAATCTGGGATATTCAGAAATGAGACCCTTGGCAGTCTTACCAACAGTTGACAAAGTTTGATTTACTTTAAGCAATATCTTGCCTTTTCCCTAATAGAGCAATTCAGAAAATACACAAAAGATGTGTTTCATGAGTATGTAATACCCATTAGCAAGCAATTTAAAGACCAATTAATTAATCGTTAAATTTTCATATTAAGTATTTTGGCTTATATCTTTATGGTAAAGTCACTAATGAGTCACAAATGCAGACGTTTCATTTCCCTAGAGAGACTATATATTAGATTGTTTAAATTAACCCTCTTAAAATATACTTATATTTCCCACATATAGAATATTTTAAATAAAATTTCCCACCTAGATTTAAGGATCAGCTCTTTAAAAAAAAATTAAGAGTCTAATTAATATGTGTTCCTGGAAAAAAAATCTCCCTACTGATTTTAAATTAAGAAAGTAATGGATAATTAGAATGGTGTTGAAGAAGATACTTAACATACAAAGAATCTTTGGGGGAAAATGGAGGTACGTTAGTTCCACGACTAGACTTCTGAGTACATTTGTCTGCTGAGACAAGATTGACTGACTCATTTGCTCTCTCTGCAGATTCCTGCCTCTCCTTTGGAGAGGGGAGGTGTGAAACATACTTAGGATATATTTAAAGGAGATGGGATATTGTATAACAATACTAAAGGAAACTCAAGCGGAGACAGCTGTTGGATTTATTTTGTTTTGGCAGTGTAGAAAGGTAACTAAAAACAGAAAGGCATATGGGAGGAAAGAAATCACAAAAGGCATAAGCCATCCAAATATCCAAAATACACACTAAAAAATCAAAACATTTTATGCACAAATTATCGTCAGTGATAAACAATCTGTGGGTGACATGTGTTCCCCTTTGCTTTCCTCATTGTGAGAGTCTCAGCTGTTGTGCATTAATCATTCAAATGTTTGTGAGCACCTCCTATCTGCACTGTGCTAGGCACTGAGGATGCTACGGGACCAATAACAGTGCTTAGCATTTCAACAGGCAGGGAAGATAAAGGACAGTCCAATCAAAAGGGAAGAAAATGGCAAAATCACAGAAACAGAAGAGGAGAGTGAGATGAAGGCATGGCATGGCATCTGGAAGAGCTGGGCATGGAAAGAACACTTAATCTGTGTTTGTGTGTATTCACTTGTGTGTTTGTGAGGCAATTTTTTTGTTTTATTTTTATAATCTTCATCTGAGGATATTTTTCCAATTATTTTTAGGGACAGTTGGACAGAGTGGGAAAGACAGAGAAAAACATTGATGTAGAGAAACACATCGATTGGTTGCCTCCTGCAACCAAAGTACGTGCCCTAGAATGGAATCAAACCCAGGACCCTTTGATCCACAAACCAATGCTCTATCCACTGAGCAAAATCAGCTTGGGCTGTGAAGGAATGTTTATTGTGTATTCCTAGCATACTGACACCCCAAAGTACTGGCCTTGGACTCAGAAAGCCTAGGATCCAGTGACTGACTGTGTGACCCTGGGGAGGTCATGTGGCCTTTCTGATGTCAGATTTCCTCTCCTGTGAAAGGAAGACAATAATCAGATCTTATCACAGGGGCCAGGGAGCGATGAAATAATACCTTTGAAAACATCCCACTCAGTAAAGCTTATGAAAATGCTTAAGATCTTTTCACCAACTTAATAGGTGCTCATAAAGGGCTTTAGTGTTTCATAAGTCAGTACAACTACAGCCACAAGTTTTCAAGTTATTTCAAGTTATCTGTCTTACTCAAAAGTTATGTTTTACTCAAGTTTCATGGGAGATCATTCTGTCACAACAAAATTGAATCCACCATTCTCTTCTATAAACATTTAGTCTTTAGAAAAGAATGACACAGGTGTCAACATCATCTGTAATACTTAACTGTATTTTAATTTTGGGTTTGAGATTTGTGAGGGAAAGGTGGTATATTGCTTTTATTTTAAAAACCACAGTCCCTAAGATGGTTGTTATCGCTTTCTTCGGGCATATTATAGTTTATGAACGTTCAGGATAGTACTATGAATTCTTAAAATTAAGGAGGAGGAGCAGAAAGTGTGGAGGGGTAAAGGAATAGTTAAGAGGTAATGCTATTTGATTTTCTTTCCATGTCTGGAAGACATCTCCTGGAAATACATGAGCAACTGGGAAATTGAGGTAAGAAACTTATTGTTTTAAACCCATATGTAAATGAAAATTTAAAATCTAGATTTAATGAAGATTTTATTTCTTAAATCTCCTATTTTAAAGTTTGGAGGTTATTTCTTTCCCAAGAATGGCATTTTGGTGTATGAAACTCATCAGAAACTCGCAACTTCTTAAGAAAGTGTTACATATTAGATTGTCTAGGTCAGTGGTTGGCAAACTCATTAGTCAGCAGAGCCAAAAATCAATAATACAACGGTTGAAATTTTTTTTGAGAGCCAAATTTTTTAAACTTAAACTTCTTCTAATGCCACTTCTTCAAAGTAGACTCGCCCATGCCGTGGTATTTTGTGGAAGAGCCACAGACAAGGGACCAAAGAACCCCATGTGGCTCGAGAGCCGCAGTTTGCTGACCGTTAGTCTAGGTGAACTTCTATCATTACTCAATGCAAACCAGTTTTCTCTTGCAAGTCATACGTAAACATCATTTCAATTTCATTCAATTCTAATGCTCCTTTAGTTCCACAGTGCCAAACAGATATTAGTAAAATGTATTCAATTTTCTTTTTTAAGTATTTAATTGAAAGACCAGGCCTAAATCTCAAGGAATAAATATTTAGTACATATCATGCTTTTGAAAAAACTGCGCTAATACCATTTGCATGAGGAAATAACAGTCACCTCCAAAACTGACTTGGCAACTCATAAATGATTTAAGGACAACCCTTGTCACTGGAGTTGAAGTGATATCTAATGTGATGGATAAAAAATTCCAGCTAGAGTCTGCTGTGTTTGCCCATTAGGTAGAAGACAGTGGAGCATCATGGGAAGAGCAGTGATTTGGAAACGGGGAAATGTGAGGAAGTTCTCAGGATCTTGCTCTCTTCATTGGCAAATGAGAGGTTAGCCCTGGACAGATTTTTCAAAAACAAACTAACAAAATATATGATTCTAATAATCATTTACTTTTCAGTTACTATCAGTAAAGATATACAGGAGCTCCACAGCAAATTGCATCAGAAAATTACCAGAAACAAACTCAGAAAAAAGTCACATTGTCCCAATGACAAGTCCTGGTCCCTCATCGGTTCTGTCCTTGGCTCCAACCATAGCAGGGAGGAGGGGTGTGATGGAAGAGCATGGTTGGAGCGAGACTATGAAACAATCTTGAAATATCGTAGTAAAGAAATAAAGCTGTTCACTTTGGCTCTGTTTGGTTCCAAATGGGTCTCCAATAGTTATCCTTTCATGTGAGCTGAGTCAGATGGGAACCCAGCTTTCTCTTCAGTAAGATCCAGTCCAAAATTGTCTCCACAGTGAGTTCCCCCACCACCATTTAATTGTATATCCTAGACATTTAGAGAAGTACCTGGTGCATAGTAGATCCTCAATAAATATTTTTAAGTAAATGAAGCATTTAACTTTAGTAAATGTCCCAGATTGAGTGTCTCCAAGCACTTAACCCAAACTGACATGTTATTGCAGGATGTTTTAAAGTATAAAAGTTTCTTCTCAGATAGATGGCACATCCCATTTTGGACAACAAAGCACATTACATACTTTTTTTTTTTTTTTTGACATTTTGGGCTCTCCAAAACCCAAAGTCCAGAGCAAGACTTTATA
This sequence comes from Lasiurus borealis, assembly GCA_004026805.1. Taxonomy (NCBI): domain Eukaryota; kingdom Metazoa; phylum Chordata; class Mammalia; order Chiroptera; family Vespertilionidae; genus Lasiurus; species Lasiurus borealis. Next base: position 5,846 of record PVJN01040712.1, read on the forward strand.
TACGGTTATCTTGAATAAATATGTACTTTCGCATTAATAAATTAGTATGGTGAGGTGAGTTTGTTCCAGCTGCCCGTGAATCTTACCTCCTGATAGTTGTATGCATATCAGGACTCATGTAGCAGTAGAGACCCAGAGACCATAGTCATGGCTAAAGGGTAGGGAAGATGGTCTTTCTTGAATAATCAGTTAAAAATGAGTCAAATGCCATTTTTAAGGAACTCTCCAAAAATTACAGTCCTCCAGAGACAGACCACTTTTGCTCTCACACCATAGCTTGCTTCTTCTTTTTTCCTCAGACCCCTATCTCACCCATTTCTGGTGGGTCCCACTTGGGTAGTTTACCTTTAATCCAGCCACTTCTCACCCTCTGCACAGCTATCACATTTGTGCATGGGACTGTCTCTCTTTTCTTACTTGGACTAATGCAAGTTTCCTACCCCAGCCACCATTGCCAAAGCACTAGTGATTGCTTAGAAATCTAAAACTCAAAGCCTGCTGATGGTGCCCATACCCATCTCGTTCTTCAGCACCCATCACCGGTCACACTCCTCCAGCATGTCCTCTCCAGGCTCAGGCTTTGCGCTACCTCCTGGGGGGCGGGGTTTCTTATTCACATGGCCATGTGGTTTATGCTCTCACTTCTTCACTTTCTGCTCAGTGTCCCTCCCTTACAAAGGCATTCTCTGAACACCCTGTCTCAGACAACTTCCTTCATATCCAGCTCCTTATCTCTACAGGAAATGATGTTTTATAGTTGCCTCTTAAACAACATGGGGCTCGACTCCAGTGCAATAGAAAAATCCACATATAAATTTTGATTCTCCCAAAGCTTAACTACCTTTGATAAATGCAGAGGATTGATTCTAGGATTCCCCTACGGATACCAAAATCCCAGGATGCTCAAGTCATGTATAAATGTCTAGATCAATGCATATAGTTGGCCTTCTGCATCTATATATTCCCAACCTCAGATTTGAAAGAGTACAAATATTTATTGGGGGAAAATAAATCTGCCAGTAAGTGGAACCATGCAGTTCAAACTTCTGATGTATTTATTTCTAGAAAATAAGCTCCATGTGGGTGAACATTTTCCCTGCCATTTTTATTGTATATCCTAGACATTTAGAGAAGTACCTGGTGCATAGTAGATCCTCAGTAAATATTTTTAACTAAATGAAGCATTTAACATTAGTAAATGTCCCAGATTGAGCTTCCACTTAATAATAGACATTTGGCCAAACATAAAAATAAATAATCATACTGTCTTCTAGGAATTGACTCTCTGTAGGAAAGATAGATACAGTGATATGAGTAATAAACCCAAGTATGTGATAGATAAAAACAGTATCACTGAGCAAAATTAGGATACACTTTACAGAGGAGATGATGGCTAAGTTGATCTAAGAGTGAGTAGAGGGCTGCCAGGCTATTTCAAGTAAAGGGAATAGCATGGGCAATGACCTAAAAGATCCTGATTGTTAAAAGAAATTTATCTCTTCCGCCTCATCTTCCAACATAGCTCCCTCAGCCACCTCTGTGGCTGAGCCATAATAAACTACTTCTTATTTTCTAAATACAAGTGACATTTTCCCTATCTGAAGCAGTAACTCCCTGCCCTCAACTCCTAAGCCTTGGATCTGAATAGCACCTTCTGGTCTTAACTTGGGTATAATAACTTCTTTGATCTCACCAAATCTGAGTTAGGTGTCGCTTTTATGTTCCCTGTTGCACTCCATATCTTCCCTATTATAGAACTTAACATATTCTAGCATAACCACCTGTGAACTTACCTGAATTTCCTATAGATTGCATATTCAAAGAAGACAAAACCATATCTATCTTGATCACCATAGTATTCCCATCAACTAGTAGTGTCTAGTAGTAGCTGGCAATGCATGCAGAATGAATCATTTGTTAAAAATTTCCAACCATAGGAGGGGATATGGAGAAAAGATAGGTGATATGATTGAATTTATAGATAAAAACATGGGTGTGTCTATATGTTATCCTTTGTTCAAGGTGAAATTAGGGAAGGATTATAAGCAAGAGGAAAGCAGCAAATATGTCTTCTCTCCTTCATGCCACATCATCATCTAGTGTTGGGATGTGTGAACCAAAGCAAGAAGCAGCTAGGAAAAATGAATCAGGCTGGTAGAAAAAAAATTTTTCATTGATTCTAAAAATCAATGTACTTATGTTTCAGTGTCATTCATAGGAGTATTTACTTACTCAATTTCTTAAAATATTGTGAAAAATACCTCAATACTGAAAAATTACTCTGTCATTCGCTTGATCATATAATGGACGTTTTAGTTTAGATTCTAGAACAGAAGATTTGAGTTGCAGTTCAGTGTTGTTACTTCTAAATTATGTGATTTAAGGCAAATTACTTATCTTCTCTTAGCATCCATTCTCTGGAGAGCATTATGATTTATGTCACAGGGAAATATTAAGAATTGCATACAATGAAGTCTGCAAAAGCATAGTCAATTGCTACATTAGCACTCAATGTTTATATTTTAAAAGTTAATGAAAACATTGCCAACATCGCGCTTTCTGAATAAGAGCAAATAAGAGAGACTGTAAGGATTTTTACAAACAACCCTAATGTCTGAGAATTAGGACTCATTACCATGTAAACTCCAGACATAATCAAAGTGTTTTCAAGCTTCATTGTTCCGATCTAGTTTATCTCTTTTTTCCCCCAGTTATTTTGATGGGTTTTCACAAACTATGCAGACTTCAATAACTCACTCTCTAATAATATACTCTGGGTAATTGTTAGCTTCATGAAATGCAATTGCCTATACTTTAAGTTATAATTAAAGGCATTACTTAAACCCTCAGTGGCCTTTGGAAATCTGAAAATGGAAGTTGAATTCATAAATGCTAGGGAAGAATAGGAAACCCCAGAACCCTAAATCAGCAAACTCAAACTCATGTGAACTCAACTGAAAAAGAGGCTACTTCTTGCTTTGGTTCAACCACCAGACTTATACCAACATTCACACCAGTGCTACAATTACTAAATGAAAAAAACTGGGCCCACCAAGATCAGCTCTTTACAGTTCAATTTATTTACTGATGGAAAAACTTTTGTATTTCAGCTACGGAAATGGAATGCAGTCTTGGAAACAGACCTGTTGAGTAAGAGGCAATTTTAATCATGAAGAAAGTCCAGATGCACCTTTGTAGAATTTGATTGAATGAGAATGGTGTGAGTATGGCAAATTTTGTACTTATGATTTGGTCACTCTAGGACCATTTACCTCCTTTCTTATGATATTATTGGCTATTGTCAGAAAATGACTTGGTGCTCATTACTAATAGCTTGAGTATTCTATTGTTGTTGTTTTTTAAAGAAATCAATAACAGATCTACATTGTAATAACACTGTCAGAAGAATTTTATTATATTCACTATTCCAAAACACCCCAAATTCCTGGTCTCTAAATACAGAACTAAATTTCCCTCTCAATAATGAACAATAGTGTTGAGCCATGAACCCTTCTCTCACGATGTCACAAGAAAGTAAAACTTACATGCTATTTCTATTTTATAAAATGTAGGTGGCCTACAGTTCACAATGTTCCCATCTTTCTTTCAAGACCTATAGTCCCAATTTTTCTCTTAGATTATTTCTGGATACATCAGTCCAATAACATTATTATCTGGCCAATTTTTTTTCTTTTTTAAAAATTTAAAAAAGATTAATAGAGCAGAAAATGCCCAACGATTGTTGAATCTAACATCCCATTGCACATGTGAAAAAAATAAGGTCTTTCTGATTCTGATAACATAGGCAATTGAAGAAAAATAAGCCCAGACTCATTAAACCACATAGTATGCACACTAACACGGAGAGAAGTTTTTTAAAATTGCTCAGTATGTATCCTGCCTCAGAAGAAACAGGGGTCCCCAGAGATAATAGGAGAAAGGCAATCCATTCCTGTGGGAACAGTGAGCTCCAAGTAGCACTGCCAGGATTATAAACATTCTGAACCTCACAATGGGTCAGACCTGTGGCCACCTTGTTCTCTCACTGTGAGCTATGGTGATTAATGTCTGTAGTGGCCATTGAGGTGCAATGCTGAGATCTCTTTCCAGAAAACTATGCAGGCAACTTAGTTGATTGACAGCCCCAACTGTGCCTCTTGGGAATCAGATTTTCCCCAGCTGCCCCTAGACCAGAGCTTGGAGTATGAGAACCAGCCCTTCCTATCTGACAACAAACTCCTTCAACCTGAACCTTTGTTTGAGATGTCCCCATCACCCCAGTGGGTGTTTTGTCAGGACCGTGCTGTGGCTGAGACTTGTCCAATCCAACCCTCCTTTTGCTCTTTTATTCCACAGGATCAAAGTTGCATTGATATGTAAAGGCTCCTCTATCCCATCTTATTCTTTTCCCCTTTATCCATCACAAGCATTTTCCAAAATCAAGCTCTTGCACATCTAATTCCATCTTGGTATCTGCTCTTCAGAGGACCTGAACTGACATAGAATGTGAGTGCCTCTGTAATGTAGTAGGTACATCAAGTGGGAATTTGGAAAGCTCTGCACTAGAGAAACTTTCGGATGTGTGCAAAGGAGACATCATGCAATGTTCATGACAGCATGGTTTCAAATAGAGAATTGTAAACAACCTAAATGTTCAACCATAGGGAAAGGAAAGGAGGTATATTTGTTTAATTAGTATAGCACATAAAGAAAATAAATGGAGCTACAGGTATCGACACAGATGAATCTTACCAATATACTGTTAAATGAACAAAAAAAGTTGCAAAAATACCCACACAATATGGCATAATGTATTAAGTTTAAAAACACCTAAATAGTACTCTCTATAGATTTTGAAAGTTATAATAATTTGGGTAGCAAGAACACACATTCACTTCAGGAGAGTGGTAATCTTTGGAATAAAAAGGAGAGAAAAACAAGATTGGGTGGATTCTATCTCTTTCTACAATATTTTATTCCTTTTTTCAAGGACCACAACTATTAAATTTCATTGGTGGATACATGAGTATTTGTTATTGTATTCCCTGTACTTTTCTGTGTGTTTGAAATAGTTCCAGATTTTATTTAAATAACATAAACATTTGTTGAAAGAAAATAAATTAAATTACATGACTAAGTTTGCATATTTAGTTAATGGCAGAGCAGACACGGATCCCCAATCCTCTTGGCTCCTGGACTGGCTTTCCGGCCACCACATTGTGTGACTTCCATTGTCATGTGTCTATCTAACAGGGAAGACTATGGTTGATGCGTCTTTTGTATCTTTCACATGTTTAGTACCATCCCGAGCATGAACATTTATGAGATCAAATTGAACAATTTGCATTAAACCTCTAATACAAAATTACTTTATCACTGGGTTTATGCTTCAAGAGAAGAAATCTCATACAACATGTGGTTCTGACTGCCACATGTTCAGAAATGTACAGGTCATGCATTCAGCAGTTCGGTGGGTTAATAGCTGGCCCACACCTTCTCTGGAAGCTGCAAAGAAGTTTTCTGTCTAAAGAATCAGGCATTAAGCTAACCAGCCTGAAGTATACCCATCATATGGAGATGATTTTGAAGAGCTTAGTTAGAGTCTTCCTCTGAAGAGTTACATTTTCGAGAGTCCTACTACTGTACTTGCAAGAGCCAGCCATTCCTTTCTTCAGAATCTGAGAAATTCAATTGCCTCCACTCTCTGCATTCTGGTGGTGATGTCGGCTCCTTCTCCTGGACAGAAGGTCGATTTACTGGAGTCTGTGGTCCTACAGAATTTAAATGATGCTGTGTAGTGTCCCTTCGCAGGAGCTCTCCAATTTACAACAGATGCAAGACAAAAACAGCCAAAACAAAACATATTTTAAAACTCAAAATCACAAACAGAAAAGAACTGTTAAGATATACATTAAGGTCTTTTTTTGTGATATATGCCCGTTGTGAAACGCAATTATTTTTTTTTTAATTTGAGTAAAACCTAATACCTTTACACTAATTTTGATTACATGAAAACCTGAGGTGAATATGTCCTTGAGGGTAAGCTTTGTCTTTTTCATCAGTATATTTTTAAAAGCTAGCAATGCTTGGTGCATTATTAATGTTTGTTGATTGAATGAGAGGATGAATAAATGAATATAAGTAAAATTAAGACATATTTCTTACTGACAGACACTAATGACTAAAAAAGGGTTCCAATAAATGAGCAGAGTTGACAATTAAAGTGTAAATAGCAATCTAATGAATGTTCTAATTGATCTTCCCTGCTTTAAAATGTAGCCAGAATTTTTTAACCTTGAGATACAATGCTCAGCAAATTAATAGACTGTCCTTGTGTGAAAATCTCTTTAATCAATCTAATAGTTTGTCATCTCTGCTACTGCAGGCTTTAAGACCTCTGCCAAATTAGTGTTTTATTCTGTTAGTCTTAAAAGTTACTTCTTAATAATAGATTCATATACAGAAGTACTCTAGGGTAGCATTTTGGACGTCTGTGAAAATAAAAAGCATAAGTTAATTTTTCTTAAATCCTCAAAGTTAATAAACCTGGAAGGGAAAAGAAAACTGATTCTTTCTTGATGATTCTACCAACAACAACACCACACACTTTTAATGTCTGCATCAGGTTTTAACAGATTTTACCTTTTTAAATGGATTATTTCTCTCTAGTTTTGCAGAGGCCTCAACACAATGAGTGCTAAACATTCCTTCAACCCATTGGAAAGGTGAATACCATCTGTGCAAGGCTTGTTAAGAAGTGGTAAAAAAAACATTATTTTTTTTACATTTTCACCCTTACCATACCACCTACCTCCACCTTATATAGGAGGATGGGGGCCAAAGGAAGTGGACTTTAAAAATGGAATTTTGTAAAAGAACTACCTGTGTGTGTTGAGTTCCATTCATTCTCCATGGAAGGAAGGGTTAGGGTTGCTTTTCCTCAGGGCAAGCCCAGGGAAAGTGGCTCCAGGAGGTGACCGGGGACAATGGAATATAGAAAACCTCTGAATGACTTGGCAACTCTGCTCTGTTTTGAGACAATGAAAGATGGAGAAAAAGGAAGATTACAATAGAGTTTTCTTGGTGCAAAGGACGTGTGAGAGTTTACTGTGCATGCAAGAAAAAAGAGCTAGCCTTGGGTGCTATAAACACCTCGAGGTTCACAGTAACCCTAACAAAGGAGTATGCCACTAGATCCCAGGTACAGAGGCAGAACATCATAGAAGCAAGCAACTGTAACAATGAATTTCCCCATCTGTCAAAAGAACTATAGGTTAGATACCCCAGTGACTTGGGGTTGGAGGGTGAGCACGTTCATTTGCCAAGGAAAAGTGTCAGCTTAAAAAAAAAAGACAAAAAACAAACAAACAACACACACACACACACACACACACACACACACACACACACACAACAAACCTGACAAGCGCAGAGAACACAGACATCAGCTAATTGCAGCACTGATCAAATAATGCCTTTCCTTTCCTCTGACCTCCTCCCTCTGCCTCAGCCCCCTCCTATGCTGAAGGGGTCAGAGTCTACAGCTAACAAGCCAGCAGAAGAGGAGGCAAGAAAACAGGAAATGGTGAATTGAAGACAGAGCTCACCAGGTCTGCTTTCCCACTTCTGCCATCAACCCTTGTAGACTTACACGAGGAGAGATGAGAAGCTTCAACTTCAAACAATATTAGGGTTATTATGTGGGAGTAGACATTTTTAATGACTGAAATAAACCTCTTGGGTGACTGGAAGAACACAAAGGGTCTCTCATTATTCGAGAGTGATTAAAAGAGCCACTGTGCCCTTTCTGACGTTCATCCAGGGACAGAAAAGAATTTGTCTCACTGATCCGTTGGAATGGGAAGTGGGGAACATATTAACGTTTTTTTCTAATTCCACTCTGCAAGTCCTGCTCATTCACTATAGCAAGGTTACTTCGGCACATGTATGCAAGCCTTGCTAAAAGGTGGGGAAAAGTTTTTTATTTTAACCAGTAAGTTCTGCTTCTAAATTTTTAGTAAGTTGTGTTTTCTGGTCTTCATAATAGTTATTCCCAGAAAGAATGAGGAAAAGAACATGCTTCATTCTTGGATATCGACAGGGTTCAGTGAGAAGAAGAGCTGGAGACAGGTCATAAAAGATCCCTCTCTGTCTCTCCAGCCAGTCCTGCTGAGGAAGCCCTCATCTGTCACCAGCTCTGACTCAGGCTGACCAAGAGGAGTGTGAATTCATTTTCCTGCCTGGAGTTCCATACCAGCCGAGGCTGAGTTCACTCTCTCAACCCTTAACCCCCTCTCTCCCATGATTTCTAATGCCCCATAACTGACCGGTTTGTTTCTGACTGTATAATGATAACCCACTTTCCAGGAGATCTGGACCCATCATCTCACATGCCCTGCCATGAGCCAGGGTCGCTCTCCCAATAGGCTAGTCTCCTGGACAGTCTCTGCCTAACAAGTTCCATCCACAGCAAATTCCTCTGCCCTGCCCCACTGACCAGATTCAGGCTCTTTATAGCAACCCTGCCTACACCCTGTCACACCCAGGGGAAGAGCCTGCAGCCAAGCAGCCTTTCCCAGCTCTGACTTCAGCCTCTACCCATCAGCCCTTGCTACTGAGGACCCACTATGTTTTACAGCTGAGCCCATAGAAAGTTGGAACAATAACAACAACAAAAAGAACTCATTTGCAACTACTTCTTGTCATTAAAAGTGGCACAACCATTAAAGAAGAGAGGTGAGATCTAAAAATTGGGGGCCTTAAAACGTAACCTCTGTTATCATATAAGACTAGGAAAGTAGCCACAAAGTGTTTGTAATGTTCCTCAGTGGTTGTTATTTCAAATCAGACTCAGACCAGGAAGATGCAAGAATAATCATGAAATAGGAGGCACACCTCTGCTGAGCACCAGTTAGTTCCAAATGTGTTCATTTATTAATTTGCAGTAACAGCCTTGGAAATCAGTGGAGTGGTCTCTAGAAAGTGAAGGAGTAAAATAATTTTCCAACTCTCATAGTTACAGGGTTAATTCCAGTTTCAAAAGCAACACTAACTTGCCTGAAGTACCATAAAAAGAGAGAGAGAGAGAAACGGAGAGAGTAGAAATTCCATCCTGCTTTAATCATTGTCCACTGCAAGGCTCCTTGATGATTTCCAGCTGCCTTCATTTAAGTTGTTGCTTTGACAGAATTTTCATACAAACTTGGAACTTTTTCATGTAAAAAAAACACCCTTACTTTGCCCTCAACCGTATTCTAAGCAAAAGCAGATTTCTCTTGGCTTATATAAGACTATGATGAGCTGGAAGATGCGGGGGGTGGGGCAAGGAGGAAGGCGTCAGCCCCTGCTTTTTTGGTTTCTTCACAGATCATTCCAGAAGAGGCACAAAGGAAAATGTGAAAACCCAGGAAAAAGCCCACGCGCGCGTGGAGTAGCCAAAATATACTTTTTAGTTTTTTAAAAAAGTTCAGTTTGGTTTAGTTTACCACTGCATTCTGAAGTGAAGAGAGACTATTCAGAATTAAACTATCAGGAAACAATTACATGGAACTTCATGTAAGCTAAAATTTTAGATGTGTGTATGTGAGTTACACACACACATACACACACCATATAATGACTTAATGGAAGTATTTACAGCCAAAATTATGCTGGACAAACTGTCCGTAACCTTAGGTTATCCATTTCTTTGCATGGGAGAGGGTGCCGAGAACAATGGAGACATGAATAGACAGTATGATAAAAGTTGGATACTAACAATTTAATTAGGTATTTGTTATTAATCATGAGATTGAATTTTCAAGCCACTTTAGGATTATAGTTTTCTTTCTAACAAGGTTGCATGTTTCTTAAAGCAAAGAGCAACTATGTCTTAGTAATTTCTGTGTTCCCCCAAAGTTCCTAGCACTACCATCTTATATGTTGTAGGTTTTCAATAAACACATGTTAAAGCAAATTAAAAAAAATTCAGAGACAGATGTAGGTTAAACAATAAAACAGTTGGAAGGAGAAAAGATATATGGCTTGGGAATAAATGAAACACTAGATTATTTCATCCTCAAGGTTCCATGTATCTATAATTGTTTCATATACCATTAAGTTTTTCAGGTAGATATAGTCCTATATTGTTACATGCAGGGCAAAAGATAGCTGTTATGGGTCCTCAGATTATTCTCTAAAAACTATCACAGACTACTGAAAATCTACTCTTTGTTTGAAAAAGAGTTTTAAAAATGAATCTGTAAGTATTTTTTCTTGTCAGTAAGGAAATGCTCTCTATATATCTATGTGGAAATCTTTTTTTTCTTTTTTGTACATTGAATCTTTTAATGGTGGGAGGAGGTATTCTTAAAAGTAGCCCCCCTTGATTTGCAGGAGATACATTCCAAGACCCCAGTGGATGACTGAAACCATGATGTACTATATACTATATACTATTCAGTATATACTGAATCCTGTATATACTATATTTTTCTATACATACATACAATAAAGTTTAATTTATAAATTGGGCACAGTAAGAAGTTAACTACAATAACAAATAATAAAATAGAACAATATACTGTAATAAGTTATGTGAATGTGGTCTCTTTCTCTTTCAGCATATCTTACTATACTACAGTCACCTTTCACTTAAAGGAAGCCCTTCACAGCTTCTCTTTGGCATATCCAAATTACCAGCTTCACTACTCTTGTACTTTAGGGCCATTATTAACTAGATAGGGGTTCCTTGAACACAAGCATTGAGATACTCCAACAGTCAATCTAAGAGCCAAGATGGCTGCTAAGTGACTAATGGGTGAGAAGCATATACAGGTATATCCTGGAGATGTGGCCAAGGAATGGTTCATGCCCCCAGTAGGTGGGAGCAGGGTGGTACAAGATTTCTCATGCTACTCGGGAGGGCACTCAATTTAAAACATGAAAATGGTTTGTTCCTGGAATTTTGCCATTTAATATTTTTGGAGCACCATTGACCATGGATAACTGGAACTGTGAAATAGGACACAGCAGATAAGGGGGAAGACTACCTTGTTAACAAATCCATAATAATTTTCTTTTTAAATCTTAAATAAGGCACAAACAAGGTCCGGGAAATAATAGCTAAGTCCATCTTGGAGCCACTTCTCATCTTTGTCTTCATTCATTTGACAACTATTATTGAATACTTAGGGTGAAGGACATTGTGATATTCCCATAGATGTTCCTCATAAATTTTATTTCCATCATTCAGGGACATTTTGAGGTTCCAGAATTGCTACTAAAAGGATCCTGGGGGTAACAATCTGGTTGGCTGGCAAGGCTGCCAACATTTGCCCTGAAGCTGAATGTGGATATTGGGCACACTGTTTTACTGCATCATTATTTGGAGAGTTTGGATGGTTAAATTCTCCCTATGGAGGACTTTGTTTTGATACATTTTTGAACTTTTATTCTGAATCTTTTCAAGTTTTGTATAATATTCTGAAATTCTAATTCCAAAAATTGTACAGAGGACTCTAATGTGGGTAATCATCAAGATAAAGACAAACAAATCCATCACTTTATAATTGCAGGGTTTTGCCCATTTGTAAACCACAGTAATTATGCTTGCTTTTTGAACAAATTCACTATTCTTTTGATTCCTTATGACTAGATAATTTCAGCTGAACATCACCACACGATCATTTATTTTCAAAAAGGTTTCTACAGATGAAAGCAGTCAATAATATAAAATGTGAATACATTATCTGTACTTATCCTTCCTTTTGCCCACGCTTTCTATACATTCCTACTCCTTCTGTTTCTTCTCTTATTTTTCTTTCTATTAAATACTAATATATAAAATACTATTAATAAATATTCCTGTACCACATTATTTTCTTTTACGGTCTATGTCAGTGGTCGGCAAACTCATTAGTCAACTTAGCCAAATATCAACAGTACAATGATTGAAATTCCTTTTGAGAGCCAAATATTTTTAAAGTTAAACTTCTTCTAATGCCACTTCTTCAAAATAGACTCACCCAGGCCGTGATATTTTGTGGAAGAGCCACACTCAAGGGACCAAAGAGCCGCATGTGGCTCATGAGCCACAGTTTGCCAACCACGGATCTATGTCAATGATTTTCAACCCTTTTCATCTCATTGCACACATAAACTAATTAGTAAAATTCTGTAGCACATCAAAATATATATTCTTTTTGTCAATTAGACAAAAAATTAGGTATAGTTTTTATTCTTTCACATCGGATGGCTATTATTGTGTTGCCAGTTGTCATTTTTAATTTGGCAATCTAAAGGAAAAGATTTAAGTCAGTTTAAAGGAAAAGAGGTCCCAAGTAAGTAGTCAGGTATTGTGTGCTTTAAAATTTTTTTTAGTAGCACACCAGTTGAAAATTGCTGGTCTATGTGCTTTATCTCCTTTACTAACTTAAAAGTTTCTTCATTATAAAGATAGTACCTGGTCCATCTTTGCATTTCACTGACCTGTATCTGGAACATAGAAAACATTAATAGTGGTTTGTTGAGTGAATAAATGAATGTGCTGAACCCTGAGTCCTGGAAGAAAGATACAACATAAATTTTTAAAACTTTAGTAAATGGATTTAAAAGCTGTTTCAGATAAACTATTAGCAAAGTCTCAAGTCTAACACTTCTAGAAGGCTCATCAGGGAGGGTCAACATAACACTATAAGGGTTGTTCTCTTCAAGATACAGCCGGGTTTGAGTTATTGCACATGTCCACCTACAAGGCTTCCCTTAGGGCACACAGAGTCATAATCTCCAAAGTCACCTAGTGGCAAGCGAATCCCTCAGCTCCATTGCTATCATTTATCTATCCGGCAACTTAGAACTGTTCTGAGCCTCAAGGCCCACAATCTTAGACTTTATCAAATCAAATGGGTAATAATTTACAAAACAAATACCTTTTTATAAAATAGTGAATTATTTCTCTTCTTCATCATCTTTTTTCCTCACAAAATAATCCTAGAATTATAAACCACAAATAGATTTACATTTAATGCTCTTTAAAAATAAGAAAAAAGCCCTAGCTGGTTTGGTTCGGTGGATAGAGAGTCGACCTGTGGTTCGATTCCAGTCAAGGGCATGTACCTTTGTTGCAGGCTTCTCCCTGGCCGTGGCCCTGGTCAGGGCATGTGCAGGAGGCAACCAATTTATGTATTTCTCTCAGATAGATGTTTCTGTCTTTCCTCTCTCTTCCACTTTCTCTAAAAAATCAATGGAAAAATATCATTGGGTGAAGACTAAAAAATAATAATAATGAAGAAGAAGAAGAA
>PVJN01040713.1:0-19124 GCA_004026805.1 Lasiurus borealis
TTCCTTCCTTCCTTCCTTCCTTCCTTCCTTCCTTCCTTCCTTCCTTCCTTCCCCTTCCTTCCTCCCTTCCTTCCATCCTTCTCTCTCTCTCTCTTTCTTTCTCTTTCTTTCTTTTTCCTTCCTCCTTCCCTCCTTTCTTCTTTCTCTCTCTCTCCCCTTCCTTCCTTCCTCCCTCCCTATCGGGAGAGGAGCCTGCAACCAGGCATGTGCCCCAACCAAGCACCGAACCATGACCTTCTGGTTTATCGTCTGATGCCCATCCACTGAGCCACACAGGCCGGGTGATGCTGACCTGTGAGGAAATTTACCAGCGGCCCTGTGGAGGGATACTGGAAGGGGCGAGGCTGAGTTTGAGGCCTGCCCAGCGGGAGGGAGGGCTCTGCAGAGGAGGCTGCCACTCTAACACCCTTCATTCACTCCCTGGCTCACTCAGCACCCCGCCCTGCCTGCTCCCACCGCCGGCCCGGCCCTGGATCCTTTGGGACCTCCTATCTCTGTTCCCTGTGGTCTGACGGAGCTGGAGAGACCACCCCCGTGGTGCTGAGAGCGCAGGCGCTGGGCCGGATGGCTGGGCTCGCAGCCAGGGGTTGATCCTTGCTGTGCAATCTTGGGCAAGCTGCCGAACCTCTCTGTGTGTCCACCTCTTCACACAGAACCTTCCGTCTGAGGTCGTGGGGTGCTGGGATTTGTATAACCTGGCTTTTCCCAGCTCCTCACCGCCAGGAGCCCGGGTCCACCCTGCTGCAGGGCCTCCGAGGCCGGTGCAGACGGTCGTGTGGACTTGACCCTGGAGGGTTGGACGAGGGGTACGCACACACGGCCACCCGCCTCCGCTGGCCAGCGTGTGCCCGCGGCGCTTACTACGAAGCACGCATGTGCCGGTGTCTATACTCACAGGGGAATAATCCCACGGGCCCCCCTTCCGCCCTGGCACGGAGCCCGCGCAGAGCCGGGGTTTGCTCTGACACATCGGGGAGACACTGTCAGATGGCACCTGGCGGCTGCCACCTGCCAGCTGGAGGGAAAAGGGGATGAGGAGACGCGAGGAGTGCGGATCGGGGGAAACGCGTGCAGAGCAGCTAGACCAGAGCACCGTGGGGCCCCCGGGAGGACTCAGGGCGTGTTACTCTGCAAACGCCCACTTTCCCAGGCAGACAGACATGGTACCTTTGCAGGGAGCCGTGCCTCTACTTTTCTTCCCTCTACAACAGCGGTTCTCAACCTGTGGGTCGCGACCCCTTTGGGGGTCGAACGCCCCTTTCACAGGGATCGCCTAAGACCATCGGAAAAGGCAGATATTTACATCACAATGCATCACAGCGGCAACATTTCATGGTTGGGGGTCACCACCCCGTGAGGAACTGTAGGCAAGGGTCGCGGCCTGAGGAAGGTTGAGAACCACTGCTCTACAACATGCACACACGTGTCTCCGAATGGCATGCTCAACGCCACACTGCCCGTGCTTCAGCGACAGGAGGGACATTTCTCGCCTCCCCTCCTCCCGGAGAAGGAAGGGGGAATGGAACCCCACGCTGCCCCCCGGCCGTGAGCAAGGCCTCCTGGGACCGAAATGCCACCGATTCCTGTGGACCCCCAGGTGCCTCCTCAGAGGACGTGCCCCAACAGGATGGCTTCCCAGCCTCAGCCTGCACGCCCACACACACGCACACACGTGAGCACACGCTCACACCCAGGCACAAATGTGAGTGCCCACAGTTACACACGTGAACACACATACACACAGCACAGATGTGTGTGCACACGAATACATGCACACGAGTGCAGACGCATGTGTACGCACCCATGAGTGTCCCGACCCGCGGGTGAAGTCAACGAGGACCCTAGAGGGGAAGTGGGGATGAAAGAGACAAGAGACACAAGGAATGGAGACAAAGTTCTGATCAAGTCTCATTTATTCAACAGCAGTTCAGGGTATTTATAGGGAGAAATAAGGAAGTTAGCGAAAATTCCTAGCCCTAAGGGGAAAGGCTTGGCTTTCGGGAGATAGGGAAAGAGAGAGGGTTTGGGGTAATAAAAACCTAGCCCGAGGTTAGTGCTAACGTGGCTGAAGCTTACTACAACATGGCTGTCAAGCACAACAAGTTTCCCACACATGAGCACACAGGCACAGGCACAGATGTGTATGCGCACAAAATACACACACGAGTGCAGGCATATGTGTGTACACGCAGGAGCAAATGCACGCACACAAACACATGTGTGTGCGTACACGCACACACCCAACACATGTGCATATCAAACGCATGCATGAATGGATGAGCACATGCATACATGCACACATAGACCCCTGACCTAAGAGAGACTGTCTATGAGCGGGAGCTATTCTCAGGAAAGTGTTAGACCGGTTTCCACTCACAAACACGCCAGCCTGTGGGCCGCGTGTGGACGGACCTGCTCTCTCCCCTCCCGTTGCTTCCCGGGAACACGCCGCGTTCCCGAACCCTCCCGGGTAACGGAGCAGCCGGCTCGGCGGCGGGTCGTCCCCGGTTCTGTTCTCGGTCTCTCTGAACACGGCTTCCCTTTGTCTTTATTTTCTCCGCCGCGGCCTCACCATCTTGATGAGTTCATTTCTCGTGCCGACGCCATCTGGAGCCCCCCGAGGCCGAGGGGCCCGTGAGCTGTCCACGCACCGGCCAGGGCGAGATTTTCAGCTGGCTGGCTGGCTGGCAGGACACGAGTCAGCTCGGTGCACACGCACTTCTTTATTCCCCAGCAGAGGGGCTGCTGGGAGGCAGAAAGCGCAAATGATCCTCCGCCTCTGGGCCTGCAGGAACGGTCACGCGGGGCCACGGTGTCACTTGCCACACTCCACGCTTGTTATGTAGACGTGTTCCGGGAGGCCTGTCTGGCACACATGGAACACATGCTTTACAAGATCATGGAGAGCCAACCTGTCCACACATGCCTTGACGGATCCTCTTAGTGCATGAAGTCCCACGTTTCCATTCTTTTGCACGTGACCTTCAAAGTTGGGGGACGCGTTCAAGTTATTGGCAGTTCCACCTGGGAGGGGTTGGCCCCCAATGGAAGAGGTGGGTGCGGTCAGCGTGGCTCATCGGGCCATTTTATGGCGGATGGAGCCATGGGGGGCAGCTGGTGTGGAGGTCACCATTGGTGGAGGCGCCCATCCCAGCTGCACAAAGGAACACGTTTGTGGTCTTCGCGCTGCTGTGCAGAGGATGCTCGGCCTTGTACATCTTTCTCAGTCATTTTTTTTTTTTTACAGAGGAAGGGAGAGGGATAGAGAGCCAGAAACATCAATGAGAGAGAGACATCGATCAGCCGCCTCCTGCACGCCCCCTACTGGAGATGACTCCTATCTCAACTGTTGCTTGTATTTCAAAGCAAAAATCGCTCGCTTGAAGGCTCGTATCTCAAAAATCTCGCATGTTAGGGCACTCGTATCTCGAGGTACCACTGTGCATGATTTCTCTTTAAAAAGTTAGAAGGGGAAAGGCAATTTGACTTTGGGGAGTGAACGGAATCATGTACCTGAAACCTGCAGCATTTGATTAACCAGCGTCACCCCAATAAATTCAACGAGAAACAGAATCAGAGGAAGTACATCCCGAATCCATTTTTTTCCCCCTGTTCTCAAAGCGAACTCTGCTCTTTCTGATGGCATCCGCGTTTTTCTTGCAAAGGGATGGCACAAAACCGTTTTCAAGCCACAGCTTCCTCCTTTCCGATGGTAAAAGATAAGCAATGCAAATCAGAGGCATCTCGTTTTCCTTTACCTTTAAAAACTGGTTGTTTTTTTCTCCACAGATTGACATTCTTACACTCTGTCTAAAAATATATTTATTTTTTTTTTTGAGTAGAAGAAGTTGAAAAAGTGCCTGGCGAGCATTTGCATAATATGTTAATGCGGGAGTGCGTGCAGACATCTGGGTGGCATTTTAATATCTCATTCTCATTCCAGGATCGACCCCGCGCAGATGGCGCGGAAATTTTGAGGCCATTGTTGTAAACAAAGAAGGGGGGGGGGGCGAGCGGGAAGCCAGACGCACCCTGAGCCGGGCTCGGCCGAGCCAGGAGCTGTCGAGTGCGATGCTTGACCATAGATCCTGCAGCCCTTGTCCGTCTGAGGGGAGGGAGGTGCCAGCAGGCAGTTTCTTTTTCCTTAATCTTTTTTTATACATTTAAAAAAATATATTTTTTTTATTGATTTTTTTTACAGAGAGGAAGGGAGAGCGATAGAAAGTCAGAAACATAGATGAGAGAGAGAGACATCGATCAGTGGCCTCCTGCACGCCCCCTACTGGAGATATGTCCACAACCACGGTACATGTCCCCGACTGGAATCGAACCCGGGACCTTTCAGTCCGCAGGCCGACGCTCTATCCACTGAGCCAAATCTGTTTAATTCGTTCTGTAACCTTGAGGCGTGGGAAACTATGAGACGCTCGAGTTGTGGTAAATGTGGCAATATTCCCACATTTCTTTCCAATAGTAAGCAGAGCCCACACATCGGGAACATGGCTGCATGCATGGCCGTGTCTCCTCCGTGTATACCCGGGGCCTCCCTGCTCCCGTCCCCCTGTTTGGAAAAGGCCGAGGAGGGAAACTCAGGAGACGTGTAAGCTGCCACAAACACGTTCCGGATCTCGTGGAGCGAGCGGCAGGTGGTTATCAATTTTGTTTTCAAAGACGAGGCCTGAGGGATGTTCCCTTTTGGTAGAAACATGCAAATCGTGTTTTGCTACAAAAAAACATCGGCGAAAACATTTTATTTCTTTGGGGAATAACAGTTCCCCATTATTCATCCTGATAAATGCAAGCGGCATCGTGAAGTTTCTGTTCCTGGGGAACGAGGGGTATCAAACCCAGGAGAATCTGGTTTTTCTTTGCAGTTCGCCTGTAAATACTCTACGTCGGCGGTTCTCAACCTGTGGGTCTCAACCCCTTTGGGGGTCAAACAACACTTTCACAGGGGTCGCCTAAGACTACGAGAAAACACAGATACGATTCATAACAGTTGCACAATGACAGTGATGAAGCATCAACAAAAATAATTTTATGGTTGGGGGTCACCACCACATGAGGAACTGTCTTAAAGGGTCACGGCCTTAGGAAGGTTGAGAACCACTGCTCTGCATTAACCTCCTCCACGCGGGTGGCCATTGCAAATATGGCCCTTTTATTTGGCTCTTTTGGGAGACCAGCCAGGTCGGGGAGTAAACGCCGTCAGCAGAGCAGGTGAGAGCACAGTATGGCGGAGAAGAAGGACACGCAGGCACGGGAGACATTTTAGGAAGAAAAGCATCACTCAGGAGAACCTGTGGCCTGCTCAGAGGTCTCCAGCTGCCCTCACCTTGTACCTGGCGTCCGTCCCCACCACCCTGCCCCTGAGTTCTGTTTATCTGCTCCCGGCCTCCATAATGGGGCCAACGCTCTATCCACGGAGCCCAACCAGCTGGGGCAGGTGGACGGGGTTTCATCTCTCCGGTTTATCTGGGCTCTTGGGGTCGCCCGGGGTTTGTCTCAGACGCGTCCCCAGTAGAAGACATGCCGCATGCGAGCATGTAATTGGGCTTTTGACATATGCAGGAAGCGCCGCTTCCCCAGGAGAGAGGGAGCTGTAAATAGAGACTTAAAGGGAGGGAACAGATGGCCCCTCTGCGAGGATGTTCAGACACAGCCAGCGCTCACGGGCAGATGGTGCGCACGTCGGGCGCAGGTGGAGTTGGCGACCTGAGGCTGGAGGGCAGCCCGGCCGGCTCCGGCCTCTCTGGGAGACCTGGGCTGGGAGGGCCGGGGGAGGAAGCATCCTGGACCACCGGGAACTCCGACCTGCCGTGGAAACGGGGCCACGCCCCTCTCTTCCCAGAAACCCCCGTCTGCATGTCATTGTCCCGTCAATTAAATAAAGGACTTAACTCTGAACTGCTGAGGGGGGGATTCTAAATGGGAGGACATCAGAGAGGAAAAACAAAACAAAACAAAAAAGCAAAAAAACATACACAAAAAATACCCCAAAAGATATTTCCACTGAAGGGTCCCACATTCGATTCCGGTCAAGGGCATGTATCTTGGTTGCGGGCACATCTCCAGTAGGGGGCGTGCAGGAGGCGGCTGATGGATGTCTCTCGATGTCTCTCTCATCAATGTTTCTAACTCTCTATTTCTCTTCCTTCCTCTCTGTAAAAAAAAGCAATAAAATATACTTTTTAAAAAAGAAAAAAGAAATGTTACTGGCCATGCCTCCAGGGCTCACCTGTCCTATTTGCTCAATGAAATCTGGAGAGCAGTAGATGTTTTTAAAAGGGAACTATGCCTAATATTCCGCAAGTAGGTTATAGTACTGCCATCCTATGAGATACTACATAGTTCTTCATCAAAACCATGTGGGTTTCTGTGTGACAATGAAAGCTATTATCTGGGACCCTTCAGTCCGCAGGCCGACACACTCCATCCACTGAGCCAAACCGGTTCCGGCAAGCTTTTGTTTTTAAAAATATGAAAGGGCGATGGTTTAACCATAACAAACTGCAATTTGAACCGTTAAAAGATGCTTTCTGCTTGCCTGGCCAGTGTGGCTCAGTGATTGAGCTTCGAGCTGTGAACCAGGAGGTCACGGTTCCATTCCCAGTCAGGGCACATGCTCAGGTGGCAGGCTCAGTCCCCAGCAGGGGGCGTGCAGGAGGCGGCCAATCAATGATTCCCTCTCCTCATTGATGTTTCTCTCTCTCACCCTCTCCCTTCCTTTCTGAAATCAGTAAACCTATTTTTTTTAAAGATGCTTTCTTTTATCTGAGCTGAAGTTTCCCTCTCTCGCTGAGCCGCTGAAACAAAGAGAGAAGGCTTTTCCTTTGCGTGTCGTTAATTTTTATGCTATTTTCTTACGTTTATTCAGGAAGGGGGAACATACACTCCACTTTCTCTGCCCCGTCCCTGTCTCCCCACGTCAGGAGGATTTGCGCTTGAATCGCTCCCCGCCCTGTGCCACCAGCCCTGGAACGAACCCAGACATCTGCCTCTCTGCGCTCTCAGCAGATTCAGGGATCGGCAGCGCGGTTTGATTGAACATTTTCTAAATGCGATCACAGCCCTTTATAGATTTTCATCCTTTTTAACAGCAAAAGTATGGGCTGCACTTGCCTTTGAATCATGTGTCTGTGGATCAAGCAGGTTGCGCGGGACTGGGTGTTTCTGAGGACAGTCGCCACTCCTCGTGCTTGGACTGAGGAAGCGAAACTGCCCTCAGAAAACAAACAAACAAACAAACAAACAAAACCCTTGGTTCCTCTGTGCCAGGTACTTTGCATTCTACCTGAGTCCTGGGTTTCTTTTGGTCTTTAAAACAGAGAGGCTGCCGAAACCGGTGTGGCTCAGTGGATAGAGCGTCGGCCTGCGGACTGAAGGGTCCCAGGTTCGATTCCAGTCAGGGGCACGTACCTTGCTTGCGGGCACAACTCCACTGTGGGCCATGCAGGAGGCGGCTGATTGATGTCTCTCTCTCATCGATGTTTCTGAGTTTCTATTCCTCTCCCTTCCTTCCTCTCTGTAAAAAATCAATAAAATATATTAAAAAAAATATTTAAAACAGAGAGACGATCTCCCCACGAAGCTGCCACCGAGGGTGGGGAGGAGGGTCAGAGGAGGTGACGGGTTAAACCTCTCACCTCACGTCTGTCCACTAGAGGGCGAGGTTTAACCCACAGAAGGATGCTCTCACAGTGGGAAAGCAGGCCACGGTGGGGGCTCTGGTTCCTGAGAAGGATTTGTGTGGAATGATGTCCTCTGATTGTGAAAAGGCACCAAGTGGGTGGCTGCCTATGTCAGGGAGTCTTTGACGGGGGACCCAGGCTTGTGGAAACGGGTCGGTCCTTGGCTTTCTCATTCCTCTCAAGGTCAGCAGTCATCAGGCGACAGTCATGTCACCACTTCCTCCCTAGCCATGTTCCCATTGGCTCCTCGTCCTAAAGTGGGCGTCAGTCGACATGGTCTTGGTTTGCACGTGTTCTGGTCAAGGGGTCAGAGGTGAATTGCCAACAGTGTTAGGGAGGCCATGAAGGTCCTTGTAAGCCAAGCCCTCCATTGACTACCATAGGCCTTTGTTCTTTGTTTTTGATATATTTTATTTATTATTATTATTATTATTATTATTATTATTATTATTATTTTTACAGCTCAACTGGTTAGGGCAGGCCTTTGTTCTTTGTCAAACCAAAGGCCCACGTTGAATGGTATTGACCCCATGGGATTACCCAGAATCGTGTGATCCCTAGCAATGACTCCGCCTTCCTTCAATCTGTTTCCCCTCCATTATTTTATTTTATTTTTTAAAATATATGTTCATTGATTTCAGAGAGGAAGGGAGAGAGAGAGAGGGTGAGACAGAAACATCAGTGATGAGAGAGAATCATTGGTCGGCAGCCTCCTGCACGCCCCCTATTGGGGACCTGTCCGGCAACTGGGCTTGTATCTGACTGGAAACCAAACCGTGACCTCCTGGTTCATTAGTCGATGCTCAACCACTGAGCCACACCAGTTGGGTTCCCCTCCATTGTTTTACATGTTGATGTCTCTATCTGTGTCCATTCATTTTCTCAAGCTTAAAACCTCTGCATCATCGCTGACCTCTTTCTTTCCTCATTCATTCCCTCCTCTCCTTTCTCATGCTTCTCAAATCTGACCTCTCCTCCCTTCCCTGGGTTCATGCTTTTTTGGAGGCAAACGTTCTCTGTTACCTGGGCTGTGTCCGCACGTCCTGGTTTATCTGTCTGCCCACAGCCGTTTCTTCATGTTCCATCCTGGGACATTCCATCCTATCTCTACCCAGCTCCCAACCTTCCCTTTCCCTTACCTCACAACATCCACTCGCTGCATGAAAACGCTTCCCCTGCAAGATCATTAGCCCTTCGGAAAATGCAAATAAAAGCGGAGTAACAGATCACTGCACATGTGTTCACACGGGACGACAGACGGACAATGGCAAGTGCTGGCGAGGACGTGAACGAGGAGGATCTCCCAGATGCTATTGGCAGGAACGTAAATGGACGCATCCGTTCTGCAAATACCGCCAGGGATTCTTTTTGTAATGATCACCGAGCACAGGCTGTCTGACACAGAACTCACGTTCTTGGGTGTTTATCTCAGACAAATAAAAACGTATGTTCCCACGAGCACCCGCTCACCGAAACTCACAGCTGCCCTCCAGGGGCACCAGCCCAGGGTTCCTTCCGCAGTGAGTGGACCCACAGGCTGTGGCGCATCATTCCACCAGGGTCTACACGGCCATAACAAGGGGTTATTGATACACATGATGTGGCTACGTCTCAAGGCTTTACGATCAGTAAAAACCAACAAACGAAAAAATACCCCAGCTAATCTGAAAAGATGACTTACTGTTCCATTCCCTTTACATACGAGTCTCACCGTGACAACGTGTGGCGAGGGAGAAGGGGTCGGGGTTTGGGGGTTATGGTCAGGCGAGGGAGCAGTGTGATTATGGAGGGGTACCATCGATCTGCACACGTGATGGAATTTTACAGAACCAGGCTCCGAGGGCGGCCGAGGGACCCCATCATCCTCCTGTTGGGACAGTGTTCTTCAGTCACACAGACCCATGGGGATGTCTGTACTCTTTCCAACCTTTTCACAAACACAGTGGTACCTCGAGATACGAGTTTAATTCGTTCCATAACCTTGAGGCATGGGAAACTATGAGACCCTCGAGTCGAGGTAAACTGGTGGGTGGTGCGCAGCCGGCTGATCCGCTCGATGACTCCTATCTCAACTGTTGCTCGTATTTCAAAGCAAAAATCGCTCGCTCCATGGCTCGTATCTCAAAAATCTCGTCTGTTAAGGCACTCGTATCTCGAGGTGCCACTGTATTCGTATTGGTTTCAGAGAGCAAGGCAAGGGAGAGGGTGACAGGGAGAGAGAAGCATCCATGCTGAGAGAGAACCATTGACCTGTTGCCTCCTGCACGCGCCCTGTTGGGGATGGAGCCTGCCACCCGGGCCTGTGCCCTGACTGGGAATGGAGCTGTGACCTCCTGGTTCCTAGGCTGATGCTCAACCACTGAGCCACCTCAGCTGGGCCAGATGTATTTTTCCAAGCTCCCTTCATGATTCTGCTAAACACCAGTCAATGCTACCTGTGACTTGATCGTGCCCAGTGCAGCTGTATCTACAGCTACAGGACTCCTTTGAATAGAGTCCGTTACGGTCTGTGGTTGCCATGGAGTCCGTAACGTTTTCTCTGCCAGCTGTTCCATCCGTAGCACCTCGTGCGGCTGTTCTGTGCCCCTAGGCCAAGGTCCCAGGAAGTCATCGCAGATAGACTGCGGTTCATGATAGAGTCATTTTCCAGAAATGTCAATCGTGGCCACGCGGGGTGTTTGGCTGCAGAACACAGAAGCAGAAAGATAAAAATTTCATGAACCAATTATGTGTGAAGTCGGGTGCCACAGGCTGGGTCGCTTGGGGGCTCGGAAAACGAGGTGACTGTCCATCACTTGGTATGTTTTCTATCCAACAATTCCTCCTAGCCGAAACCGGTGTGGCTCAGTGGATAGAGCGTCGGCCGGTGGACTGAAGGGTCCCGGGTTCGATTCCGGTCAAGGGCATGTACTTGGTTGCGGGCACATCTCCAGTGGGGTCGTGCAGAAGGTGGCTGATAGATGTCTCTCATCTCTCATCAATGTTTCTGACTTTCTATCCCTCTCCCTGTCTCTCTGTAAAAAAATCAATAAAGTATATTAAAAAAAACATACACTTCCTCCTATAGAACATGTATTTCCCATGAAGCATGTACATGCAGGTGCTATCGGACATGTTTCTCTGCATCACAGTTAAAATGCTCACTTCCGGGTGCCTCGTGGGATCGGCGTGATCCTCACACACGTGAACATTGTGCAGAAGCAACAAATGTGTAAGTCTCCAAATCATCAAAGAGATCCTTCCGAGTCTTTCATGTCAAGGTTAACAATTAAATGTTTAATACATCTTTTCAGCTATTACGCCGGCAATCACCCAATTTGCTCCATTAAAGAACAATCCCGGATGCTATTGCACATGAAGAATGGTGGTAATCGGCATTTTATTGAAATCTGAGGATGAGGGGAGATTTTAAGGCGTTCTGCACCGAACTTCCTCTAATGCTTTTCAATAGAGAATGTTACCTCCATTTCCCCCAACGCTGGCTGCTGATCCTCAAATATTAAGTACAGTGGTACCTCGAGATATGAGTGCCCTAACATATGAGATTTTTGAGATACCAGCCGGCGAGTGAGCGATTTTTGCTTTGAAATACGAGCAACATTTGAGATAGGAGTCATCGTGCGCATTGGCTAGCTGCACACGACCCACCAGTTTACCACGACTCGAGCGTCTCATAGTTTCCCACGCCTCAAGGTTACAGAATAAATTAAACTCGTATCTCGAGGTACCAATGTATAGTCCTTTGAATCGATGCCTCTCTCCCTGCAGACTGAAAGGTCCCAGGTTCGATTCTGGTCAAGGGCATGTACCTTGGTTGCAGGTGCATCCCCAGTAGGGGGCGTGCAGGAGGCGGCTGATTGATGTCTCTCTCTCTCATCGATGTTTCTAACTTTCTATCCCTCTCCCTTCCTCTCTGTGAAAAATCAATAAAACTCAAATAAAATTGCTACTTTCAATACAAAAAAAAAAGAGGTTGTAGCCCGTTTAGTAGTTCAAACTATATCCCAGCTCTATCCTTGTTCACCAGTTCCCCTCCTCCTTTCAGCGTGCGTTCATGGCGTTTATTCGTTTCGCATCTGCACCTCCGCGCTCGCGACGTTTCAGAAATAAATGCTTCGCCAGGCGATCTCGCCGGGCCTGGGAGGAGTCGCTATCTGATTTCTGTCACCGCGGACCGACCGAGTGTCCCCTTCCAGCTCCATCACGGACACGGGGCCCTGGGCACAGCTCAGAACCCCGCCTGCGATTTTGTGTCCATAGATGGATGTTTAATTTCCTACCGGAACATTAAAAAGGTGGGTGTTTTCTGCAGCTGAAGCTAGGTAAATGGATTCTCCTCTCAGGGGACAATTAGAGGGATGGTTTCTTTCCTCGGTGGGCAGCTCCCTGCTAGGGACAGTCGTCACACACAGGGGCAGACCTGGGAACGTCGTCAGGACCGCTGGGTAAGGGGTTGTTTGCTTTTCTTGTTTAGTCTTTTAAAATTTCATTCATTGTTCCATCAACCGTGATGTCAAACTCAGAAAATGTGCCCTGGCCGGCTTGGCTCAGCGGTTAGAGTGTCAGCCCCCAGACTGGGTGGTTCCATCCCAGACAAGGGCACATACCTCGGCTGCAGACCACATCCCCAGCTGGGTTGGGGCACATGCAGGAGGCTCAGTGGTATCCTGACTCTGGACCACGTACTCTTAAATCGTGACCAACAGACATTTGAAATCCAGAAAAGCTCCTCTCTCTACCTAGCTCCATTCTCTCTCTGATGCCGGGGAAAAAGAAAGCTCTCCTCCCCGTGGATTTGCACACTCCTCCGGTTTTGTTCCCCAAGTGATGGATGCGTTCGGACAGACAGACGGTGAGCGATTCGAATAGGAACAGCTGAGGTCTCGAACGGTGTCCTCCCTCCTCTGGCTGAATGAGCCTAAACTAATGTGAGTGTGACGATCTTCGAAAGATCGTTCATCGCCGGGAAGAGGGGATCGATAACCCCATCGGCGCTCCCCTCCGACTTAAAGCTTTAATTCACTTCTGGGCACAATTTGTAGAACCCCGAGCAGCTAATAAATCTCCTTTTATCATATCGCCCATGAATTCCGCATTTCCACCCGTTATGGCTCCATCCATCACCCCATTCACGCCCGCGTTCATCCGATGGGTATTTACTGAGGACCCGTCACGGGCCAGCACTGTGGGGGATTCCGGAGTACGGATGTGAGCAAAAAGACAGAAACCCAAGCTGAGACCGGTTTGGCTCAGTGGATAGAGCGTCGGCTTGCAGACTGAAAGGTCCCAGGTTCGATTCCGGTCAGGGGCATGGACCTTGCTTGCGGGCACATCTCCACAGTGGGGCGTGCAGGAGGCGGCTGATCGATGTCTCTCTCTCATGGATGTTTCTGACTTTCTATCTCTCTCCTTTCCTCTCTGTAAAAAATCAATAAAATATATATAAAAAAAAAAGAAACCCAAGATTCGATGGAGTTCCTAGGAACAGGTGGGAGAGACAGACCACGAATAAAATAACTGTGTTTATTTTTTAGCTAGCACATGAAGCTGTAATAAACCCTATCTGGGGGACATTTGGGGGATCAGAGAACTGTATTTATTTATTTTTATTTTTATTTTTTAAATACATTTTATCATTTTTTTACAGAGAGGAAGGGAGAGGGAAAGAGAGTTAGAAACATCAATGAGAGAAACATCGATCAGCCGCCTCCTGCATGCCCCCTACTGGGGATGTGCCTGCAACCAAGATACATGCCCTTGACCGGAATGGAACTTGGGACCTTTCAGTCCCTAGGCTGATGCTCTATCCACTGAGCTGCACCGGTTTCAGCAGAAATGAGCATCCTTTTGCTCACCCTCGTCCTGGCTTATTCTGACAAGAGCTGCAAACTCGGGCTCCCTAGGAAAGCACACAGTAAGTAAGAAACGAGCTGTAAAGAGCGGCCTGGACCACCTCAGCCTGCTGGCTGTGTATACCCTACCGTCATCTCTCCATATGTAAGAAGTCATCTCGCTGAGCTCCGAAAGGGACCGGCCCCGTGTGGAAAGAATGCCGTCGCTTTAAGGGCTCTGGGAAGCGTGTCCCTCTCCTTTGACGCCGCGTGATGTCATGCGCCTCCTTCACCTTGGCTTATCTCTCCGCAGCGCCTGTCCGACCAGCTCTGCCAGGAAGGCGTTTGGAGGGACGTCTCCCGCTACCCACTTCTCGGCGGGCCCGGCGTCCCGCTATTTTTACCTCGGGAGCGAGCTTTGATGGCACCCTCTTCCTCGCCAGGCTCCCTGGCGGATGGACTGGCTGGAAGTCTGGGTCAGACCAGCCATCCCTTCTCCCCGCCGTTTATCAGCAGGAGGAGCCTGTGAGAAGTTCAAGGGCACGGAGTGATGGCTGCAGGGCGACAGGGAAAAGCAGCAACCTGGGAAAAACGCTGAAGCTGTCCTCTTCTCGGGAAACATGTCTACGTTTAGGGGATTAAATCGGTTACATATACACCCATGTGCTCTGGAGGGCACTGTTTGTGTCTTCCTCTTAGCCAAGAACCGAAGGCCAGACCTGGAGACCCTCCTGTCCGAAGCCGCCCTTTGAGTGAGTCCCAAGAGGACTGCTCCAGGAGACACCTGATGCTCTAGGTTCATGGTTCCCTCCTGGGCCGTGTGTGGAATGGAATTGCGTGTGCCTCTTCCCCTGACTTCTCTGTTAAAGCTTTTACCCTTTCGCTCACCCCGCCCCCTGCCCGCCTTAAACCCTGATTTGAGCATTTCTGGCTGGAGCCCGTTTCAATTCCATTTCTGGCCCAGGTGTCTGGGCAGCGTTTCAACAGGATTTAATCTTATGTTTTAAATGATTGCCTCCCTTTTTGCTGTCCTGACACATTTACGGCCATAAAGGAAAAGCGTTAATTCACCCAGAAATGCGTGTGTGGAAACGATCGCGCTTCCTTTGATTAATGTGGATCATCGTCGCTTCTTTGCTGCTAATTCGCCAGGTATTCGAGAGAATGAGAGCGAAGAACGTAATGATTTCCCTTTGTTCCAAAAGACCGGCTTTGGAACCAAAGGGCTGGAGAGGTCATTGCGTCCACTTGTCCCGGGAGAAGGACGCTCCTTCATGAAGGTGTATCTGGCCCAACCTGTGTTTCCTCGCCCTCTCGGGACCCCACACCCTTCTCTAGTTTTCTTGAATAAAAAAAAAAAAGTCATTATAAACTACAGACATGTATTTCTCCCGGTTCTGGAAGATCATGGGAAGTTGAAGATCATGGTGCCAGCAGGATCCAGTCTTTGGGGAGAGACATGATTCGTTAGGGGATTCCCGTGTGAGGTGGCAGGGCCTGGGTCATGGGATCCTGGACCATTCGGACCAGGACCCTGGCGAGGGCCTCCAGGTGTCTCTGAAGCCAGTAAGTTTCGTACCGAATGTTGTTTACGAGCGTTTGCTTCTGAATTCTGTGGAAAGGGGTCTGGAAGTGAGGGCAGGTTCCAAAGATCTTTCTCGAACCCCAAAAGGTCAAGGACAGCTGGAAAGAATGGAAAACGTGTGAAATGAGATCTAGAGAAAATGGGGAGCGTTCTGTTATGCCCTGTACCAGGTATTCTCCTAGAAAATAACACTGTTAGAATTGCATGATAACTCTGACTTCTATAAAACCTCACTCAATTTTCTTTGAGCTTAAAGCCAATATCTTAAGCATATCTCTCTCCTAAACATAGCTTTGGACCAATAACTCCTAAACCTTGATATCTTTGTAAAAAACGTTTATTGTGGTAAAATATACACGAACATACAATTTGCCGTCTTAGCCATTTGATGTCTTGAGCTCCGTGGCGTTAAGTATATTCACATTGTTGGGAAACCATCTTCACCCTCCATCTCCAGAGCATTTTCGTCCCAAACGGAAGGTGAAACTGTCTCATTCACCAAAACAACCTCACGCCACCCTCTGTCCCCACCCCTCCCTCTGTCCCCACCCGCCCTCTGCTCAGCCCCTACTCACCTCTATCCTCATTTCAGGTGGATGGATTTGAGTACAGCGGTACCTCGAGATACGAGTTTAATTCGTTCTGTAACCTTGAGGCGTGGGAAACTATGAGACGCTCGAGTCGCGGTAAACTGGTAGGTCGTGTGCAGCCGGCCGATCCGCGCGATGACTCGTATCTCAACTGTTGCTCGTATTTCAAAGCAAAAATCGCTTGCTCGCTCGACGGCTTGTATCTCAAAAATCTCGTATGTTAGGGCACTCGTATCTTGAGGTACCACTGTATATCACTGTGGATAATTGCTTTAAAACCAGACAAGACGCTTCTGGAGTGGCAGGCATTGCCGCGCTGACCAGATTGAATAATGAGATGGTGAAAGAGCAGCAGGGAGAGTCGGTCGGCGGAGGTTTCTGCAAAACAATGACCCGCCACTTCGGGTGGCAGGAGGGGCTGTGGTCCACGGGGAGGGGCTCAGCCGGTCCATGGGCCGGCGACGGCTCTCTTCTCCCGGGAGAGGATGAACGTGAACCAAGACCGCCATTATTCCTGTAGTCTCACGGCTCTTTCTTTCTGCACTAGAGGCTGTGCGCGTTCTGTAATAACGCCGGACCCGGATTTGGATCCCTCGGGGCTCGGGGATGATCGGGGCTGAGGCAGAGATGGTATTGGACTGGCCGTGTTTTCTGGTGAGAAAACCCACGGAGGGTGGAGCGTTTATGTTTTCCTTTGAGGAGAACACGTCGCGGGAAGGGTGACTTGCGGCTCATGTTTTCCACAGGCCAACTTCACGTGTTTTGCTCGGACAGCGCCTGGGGATGCCAAAGAGGAGGGAGAAAGGGTGCTTACGGAACATTTACACCAATCGCAAGGAAGGAAGCTGGTCATGGCTGTGATCCCAGGCCCTCACCCCACCCCAGTGTCTTCCATTTCATGATTTGGGCACCGTTTCTCAGATAATTCTACTTTACTTTCCCTTCTCCTTGGATTTGAATGAAAAACGTGTGTAGACTCACTAATTGAGTAATTCTTTACTCTGTGAAGAAAACATCCTTTGCTCCAGGCCACCCGTAATTCCAGCCTCCTGTGATGGTGAGTGTTACGTTAACATGGCTCGGCCCTGGTACCCCGATAGTTTCTAATAAAACACTGTTCTAAAAGTTCCTGCGAAGGTATGTTTAACAACATTTTTATAGGTTTCAGAGAGGCAGGAATAGGGAGAGAGGGGAGAGAGAAACATCAGTGATGAGAGAGGTGCATTGATTGGCTGCCTCATTCATTCCCCCCATTGTGGACAGAGCCCACCACCTGGACATGTGCCCTGACCCTGAGTTGTACTCTGACCTCCTGGTTCCTAGGTGGATGCTCCAACACTGAGCCCTGCTGGGTGTTTGTTTTTTTTTTTAAATAGATAATATTGCCGAAACCGGTTTGGCTCAGTGGATGGAGCATAGGCCTGCGGACTGAAAGGTCCCAGGTTCCATTCCGGTCAAGGACATGTACCTTGGTTGCAGGCACATCCCCAGTCGGGGGCGTGCAGGAGGCAGCTGATCAATGTCTCTCTCTTCTCATCGATGTTTCTGACTCTCTATCCCTCTCCCTTCCTCTCTGTGAAAAAAAAATCAATAAGATATATTAAAAAAATAAAAATAGAGAACATTAACATTTAACTCAGCAGACTTTGCATGCAGCAATAATTTTCTATGGCGTAGATGGGCCTCGTCCAATCAGTTGAAGGTCTGAACTGAACCAAAGACCGATGTCCCAGGTAAGGCAGGGATGCTCCCCGCAGGCTGTCTGCCCTGGGGCAATGACATCAGCTCTTCCCTGGGTGTTCATCGGACAGTTTACCCCACAGACAGACCTGGAACCCGTTCCCCTCCACAGCCACCGCGCTTTCCCTAAAATAAAGCCCTCTCACACAGAAGTGTTTCCGTGTTCTATGGAGGCCCGGCTAATGCACCTGGCAGGCATGCATTATTCTTAAAAAGCACTCACAGCGGCACTCCCAGCCACGCACCCACCTGGAACCACCGACTGGAAAGCATGCTTGTGTTTGTTTGTTTGTGGGGGATCTGTACCCCACATGGTTCAAGTACCCCGAGAAGCCTGGCGGTGAGAAAGAGCTAGCGGGGAGATTGAAAGCAGAGCGGCGTTATCTACCATCATTCTGCACCGGTGTTTCCGGTTTTATCTACGTGTGTATTAATGCGTCCCTCCTCCCCCTCCCCTCACGTTGCCATCTGGCAGCGTAATAAAATGCAGCCTTTCCTGTGGATTTCCATGGCTGCGAGCAGATGAGAACGGGTACCCTTTACATCCAATCAGGACCAAGGTTAGCAAGAAGTTCATCTCCGTGTTAAATTTTCAATTGCCTCTCGGATGCCCCAACAGGAGGGCGGCGGAGGGGTTACAAGGAAACGAGAGATGCTCTGGGGTCCCGGGCCTGAGGCAGGCCTGCTGTTTGCCCGTGGGGATGCCTGGTGAAGGGTGGAGGCGTGTACCCTGAATTATTTAAAGAAACCGGCTTGTTTCTAGCGTTCTAGAGACAGAGTTCTGTTTAGAGTGCGAGGATGGAGCCTGAAGTGAAAATTAACCCCGGATTCTGGTTAGGTGGGTACAATCAGAAGGCCCTTTGCCTACAGACTACCGTATTTTCCAGCATATAAGACGACTGGCATATAAGACGACCCCCGACTTTTCCAGTTAAAATAGAGAGTTTGGGATACACCCGCCCTATAAGATGACACCCGGCATATATGATGAGCCCCATGGATGATTCTCTCTCATCAGTGATGTTTTTGTCTCTTCCTCTTCCTTCCTCTCTGAAGGCAATAAAAATATATATTTTAAAAAGAATCTACCACAAACTTATTCAAGGAATTTTAACTGTAGTAATGTTTCTCCTAACTGCATATGTATTTATGGATTCTTTTTTTTAGATTATATATATTTTATTGATTTTTTTTTTTACAGAGAGGAAGGAAGAGAGATGAGAGTTAGAAACATTGATTGAGAGAGAAACAACGATCAGCAGCCTCTTGCACAACCCCTACTGGGAATATGCCTACAACCAAGGTATGTGCCCTTGACCAGAATCGAACCCGGGGCCCTTCATTCCACAGGCTGACACTCTATCCACTGAGCCAAATGGGTTTTGGCTGTTTATGAATTCTTTTTTTTTTTCACAATTTTTTAAAATTAAATCGTTATTATTCAGATTATTACATTTGTTTCTCTTTTTTTCCCCTCCATAGCACCCCTCCACCCAGCTCCCACCCTCCCTCTGCCCTTACCTCCCTCCCATTGATCTCATCCATAGGTGTATGATTTTTGTCCAGTCTCTCCCTGTACACCCTTCACCCCTTTCCCCCTAAGAATTAACAGTCCACTCCCTTTCTGTGCTCCTGATTCTATTATATTCACCAGTTTATTCTGTTGATCAAATTTTTAATTCACTTA
>PVJN01040714.1:0-19114 GCA_004026805.1 Lasiurus borealis
AGCCCTCCAGGCGGCCCGTCAAGGACACACGGCGGGCGCACCGGTCCCGGGGCCGGCGCCGCAGCCAATGAGCGCGAGGCAGCCCGGCCCCGGCAGCCAATGAGCGTGGGGCCCGGCCGCGCCGAGGCCCGCGAGCCCCCCTGGATGCCCCCCCCCGTCCCGCGCAGAATCAGCGCCTCGTGACGCCCCCCCCCCCCCGGCACCTCGAATGGGAGTCCGGGTGCCGCGGAGGGCCACACTTCCCCGTGCACACGACAACGCGTTGGCACGCGCTCCTGCGGTCTCGGGGGCAGGGGAGGGGAGGGAACGTAGGACCCCGAGGGTCAGCGCGAGGCGCCGCCATCCATAGAAGGACGTGGGCATTTGTGCGTGTGTATGTGCGCGCGTGTCTGTGGTGTCCGTGGCTCGGGGGGTGCAGGCCCGTCTCCCCGGCTCCGTCTCGCCCGCTTACCTGGCTCGGGCAGAAGCCACGCCCGCGAGGCCTGGGTGCAAGGCGGCGGCGGCGGCGGCCCCGGACAGGACGCGGCAGGAGTGCAGCAGGGCCATGGCGGGCGCGCGGGCAGTGGCAGCGGCGGCGGCGGCAGGACGCAGCGAGGGCAGCGCCGACGCGGAGGTTCGGGCTCCTGCAGGAGGTAAGGGCAGCGACTCGCCCGCGGGGCTAGAGCGGCCGCCCCGCGCCGCGCCACAGCGGACCCTGGCGGCCGGAGCCGGAGCCGGCGCGGCGCGGGGCGGGCGCGGGGCCTAGGTCCGCCCGCCCCCGGGTTGGCGTCGCCGGGAGCCGTGCCCACTCGGCGGCTCGGGAGCGGGTGCAGCCGTGAGGCCTTTTGAAAAGACGGGGACATGGCTGTTGTGGGTAAAAGCCATTTGTCTAGCATCACAGAGCCAGGAACAGGGTGGACGACCCTCCACCTGCAGCCCCAAGGCTTCCCTGCGTGCAAATCACCTCCCTTTCTTTCTCTTTTTCAAATGCACTTTGCACCGGCCGGTGTGGCCCAGTGGATAGAGAGCGTCGTCGGCCTGCAGACTGAAAGGTCCCAGGTTCGATTCCGGTCAAGGGCATGCACCTTGGTTGCAGGCACATCCCCAGTAGGAGGTGTGCAGGAGGCAGCTGAGGTGTGCAGGAGGATGCTTCTCTCCCATGGATGTTTCTAGCTGTCTGTCCCTTTTTCTTCCTCTCTGTAAAAAAAAAAAAAAATAAAATAAAAATATATATATATATATATATATATATATATGTGTGTGTGTGTGTGTGTGTGTGTGTATGTATATTAAAATATTTTTATTAGAATATTTTTATTAATTTCAGAGAGAAAGGGAGAGGGAGAGAGAGATTCATGGCTCACCTGCCTCCTGCACGCTCGCTCCACACTGGGATCCAGCCGGCAGCCCTGGCCTGTGCCCGGACCCGGAGTGGAACCGTGACCTCCCGGTTCAGAGGTCCATGCTCAGCCCGCCGAGCCGTGCCAGCCGGGCCGCTTCACTTTCACGAATGTTTCCTCATCTCCGTTGTGCAAGGTCTCCTGTGGGCCTGGTGAGGATGACGCGAGATGGGCCAATGATGTGTAAAATCAGAGCCAGATTCGGTAAGCGCCAGTAGTAGTCCGTGGTTGTTCAGGACAGGCCTGCGGTGGTCAAACCCGTGCCATGTGGTGTGCAAGGGGATGAACTGCACTTAAAGGGACACGCGAGTGAATTTGCGATTCTAGAAGTTGAATAATGCCAACGACGGCCTTTCCGCGCTAAAGAATGACCCTTTTCGCCGGCTGGCTGGCTCAGAAAGGGTCTCCGAACACTTTGCTGTGTATGTGAAACGACTCTGGAAAAGTATACCCACTTGCTCCCACAATAAGGATTTTAATAAAGGGTTAACAAATATTTTGTGAGCCGAGACTGGTTTGGCTCAGTGGATAGAGTGTCGGCCTGTGGACTGAAAGGTCCCAGGTTCGATTCCGGTCAAGGGCATGTACCTTGCTTGTGGGCACATCTCCACTGTGGGGCGTGCAGGAGGCAGCTGATCGATGTCTCTCTCTCATTGATGTTTCTGACTTTCTATCTCTCTCCTTTCCTCTCTGTAAAAAATCAATAAAATATTAAAAAAAATACTTTGTGAATGGTGCCCGTCTGTGGCTGCCCGCGCACAGCCACTGGGTGCGTCTGGATTATTTTCTTCTGCCGCTTGCTCACTCGCTCGGACTTTCCGCCGTAATCCCGTGACAAGAGACTGTAATCCCGTGACAGCAGAGCCGTAAGTTTGGGACGAGCCCTGGGCTTGTGCTGGCTGCCTGCAGGGAGTGCCTGAGTGTGTCAGCCCGTTCCAGGGGCTGTGGGGGTGGGCAGGGGCCAGACGCAGCCCGGCCAGTGCCCAGAGCGGAGAGGGCAGCTTCGGGCTGGGACCCAGGAGAGGTGAGAGGGAGCAGGCAGCAGGGGAGCGGGACCTCAAAGGAGCAGGAGGTGTTTCAACATCATCACCTGTCCGTCCCAGCTCTCGGTGTCTGGGAGACCAGGCCTGCCCACCGGTGTCTCCACGATTCACACGTGTGTGTGAGCTCAGGCCCGGACAGTAAGGCGACTTATCCAAGGTCTCACAGACCACCTCTGATGGGACCTCACCTTTCAAACAGTTGGACTGGTGGATTTTCCCTTCGAGTCCCACCCGTTCCGGTTGCCTCTGCTGGATCCGCCCTGCCCTGGCCCCGGGGGTGAGGAGCAGGATGCAGAGCGGCCAGGCTGCGATGTGTGCACAGATCCCAGGTCCCCAGGAAGTCCTCCTCCCACCTCTCTCAAGACCTGACATGCCCATCGTCGAGTCATTTCTGACGTATCTACCCGTGTCCTTAAACCAGAAACCCAACAGTCATCTTTTTTTTTTTTAAACCTTTGTGCTATGTCATTGCAATGCTTTTTATTTATGATCTTATTTATTGAGGCAGTGTACGGTGAAGTTTTATAGTAATGATTTTTAAATAGATTTTATTGATTTTTTTACAGAGAGGAAGGGAGAGGGATAGAGAGCTAGAAACATTGATGAGAAACATCCATCAGCTGCCTCCTGCACGCCCCCCACTGGAGATGTGCCCGCAAGCAAGGTACATGCCCTTGACCGGAATCGAACCTGGGACCTTTCAGTCCGCAGGCCGACGCTCTATCCACTGAGCCACACTGGTTTCGGCCCAAGAGTCATCTTGATCAGCTCTCTCTCGCCTCCTACCCACCCCGGTTCACCTCCAGAACATATCTGGAATACTACTACCAAGACATTTAGCTCCTCATTAATTGTGACAGTGGTGCTGAAGTGGGTGCCAGAGTTCCCGGCCAGGGAGAGGCAGCGCCAGGGTTTGGCCCCAGTGATCACTCACGGCCACAGGAAGTAGAAACCACAGGCCGCTCTCCATTCACAGGGCCGCCCCACCAGCCCTTTCCTGGGTCAGACCAGTGGCCCCTTGCTGGACTGTTTGCCTCACCGGGACATCCCCAGAGAGCAGCCAGCAGGATCCTTCTGAAGCAGACGGTCCCCACCTCTCCTCACTTAAACCCTCCGGAGGCCCCCGAGGGCCCTCAGGATGGAGTCTGATCCCCTCCCATAACCCGAGAGGCAGCCTTGCAGGATCTGGTCGCTGACAGAAAGGCGGATGCTGACCTCCTCCCGCGTCGCAGACGATGCCAATGCTGCACCCTCACATGCCTGCGGGGTCTCTTTACTGTCTCGAGACCACCTGTCCCCCCTGGGCCTTCACTCTTAACGGCCATTAAGCATCTAGTGAGCCACCTTCGGGGGACATGGCAGAAGAGGGCAAGTGCAGAAGAGCATGGTGAGCATTTTGAAGGTGGGAACAGTGATTTCGGGCCCACAAAGTGCCGTGACAGACGTAGATATGCGTGCCCCCAAGAGAGGAGTGCAGAGCGGAGACACTCAGCCTGCGATGTCAAGAAAAACCACCTGGTGGAGAAGGCCGTTCACTGGCGTCTAGAGCAGCGGTTCTCAACCTGTGGGTCTTGACCCCTTTGGGGGTCGAACGACCCTTTCCCAGGGGTCGCCTAAGACCATCAGAAAACACCTATTTCCCATGGTCTTAGGAACCAACACACCGCTCCTCAGTGTAGCAAAGTGTAGCAATGTAGTTTACTGTTGTCATAGGAAGACTGTTATCCATGCTACACCACGATTCAAGACAAAAAATTTCATTTGTCATTAGAAATAAATATTTCACAATATATAATTACATATTGTTTTTGTGATTAAGCACTATGCTTTAATTATGTTCAATTTGCAACAACGAAAATACATCCCGCCTATCAGATATTTACATTACAGTTCATAACAGTAGCAAGATTACAGTGATGAAGTAACAAAGGAAATAATTTTATGGTTGGGGGTCACCACCACATGAGGAGCTGTCTTAAAGGGTCGCGGCATCAGGAAGGTGGAGAACCACTGGTCTAGAGGAATGAGCAGCAAAAGAACGAGCAGGTTTTGCAGAAGCAGCGTTTGCCAAGGCTGGAAGACAGCAGAGAACGAGGCACAGAGAGTCAGACAGAGGCAAGATGCCCCCAGATATGACAGCCCCAGCGGGGGAGGGGCCAGAGATGTCCTGGTAGCGGCCCCAGGCGGTTGGCACTGGCAGGGTGACTGGCCCTGTGGCACAGAGGAAGAAGAGAGTGTCGGAGGTTCAGAGAGGTCACGTGACCGGCCCATGTGCTTGATGCGTTTCACCTGCTCTGTCCAGGCAGCGGCTCTCCTGGGCGTCCCTGAGAGGAGGGTCTGTGCAGGCAGAACCCAGGGCCTGCGGGTCCAGAAGGGCCTAGTTCAGGTGCTTCTCTGGGACCACACCGGCTTGGGGGCGGCTTCCTGGAAGGGGGCGCGGTGGCCACGCTGGTTTCGCATCTTCAAGAGCGGCCTGGCACCCCTGAGCGTCTCCTCCGCCAGCCGGAGAAAGAAGGAGCCCACGCCCCTCAGAAGCACCCCGGAGCGGTGGGAATAGAAGCCCCGAGAGAGGTAGGTGGACGGGGCCGCCGACAGAGGGGGCTGCAGGACGCAGGGTGACCAGGCGGCTGACCCCAGCCGCCGCCTCTGGTGCAGCTTCTGATGGATCTGGCAGCTCCTGGTCGCTTGGCCACAAGGAGTGAAGCTGAGAAAGAAATGGGGTTGGCTGGTCTCGGAGGCCGAGGGTGACCCAGATGTTCTGAAGGTGGCGACCGGAAAAGGAGAGGTCGGAGGTGGTTGGAGGAGGGGAGAAGGGGCCTCCCTGGGTCTGTTCTGACCAAATGTCGTTGAAACAAGAATAGTTCAGCGGGACCTGCCAACACTGACTTGTTTTCAGAGAACTGGATATTCTTGGATGGTAGGAAAAGCTGTCGTAAGGCAGGTAAAAAGTACATCATGTGATGTGGAGAGAAGGGGCTTGTCTGTCACTCGGCAGTGCACGACCATGGGGAATGGTTACCTGCAGTGAAAGGCGGGGATCGGTCACTTCCCAGCGCCTGGCTCGGGAGGGCTCAGTCGCGCCGGTGGTTCATCTGTGTGTGGTCTTCCCATGTCCCTGGCCCCCAGCGATGGCGCCCTGGGTGACATTAGGGCTAATATCTCCTGACACCGACTCCTATTTAACGTGCGACTTCATAGTGACTTCTGTGTTTGGAAAAGGAAGGAAAGCCCGGCAGCCATGGCTCTGTGGCTGAGCGTTGACTTATGAGCCAGGGGGTTGCGGTTGAATCCCGGTCTGAGCACGTGTCCAGGTTGCAGGCTTGGTCCCTGGAGTGGAGGGTGCAGGAGGCAGCCGATCAAGGATCCTCTGTCATCACTGATGTTTCTCTCTGTCCCTCTGCCTCTCCCTTCCTCTCTGACATCAATGAAAATACATTTTAAAAAATAAAGAAGGACGTAAGGAACAGATGCAGGATCCCTGTGAATTTTGAGATTTGGTGGTTCGGGAACTTTTCTCAGCTTGGCATTGTGTGTGTGTGTGTGTGTGTGTGTGTGTGTGAGATTTAAGTAGCCACACCTGTAGAGGTGGTAACAGGGCCTAATAAGTGTATGTGCTTGGCATTGTGTGTGTGTGTGTGTGTGTGTGTGTGTGTCATTTAAACAGCCGCACCTGTATAGATGGTAACAGGGCTAATTAGTGTGTGTGCGTGGCCATT
Source organism: Lasiurus borealis (assembly GCA_004026805.1). NCBI lineage: Eukaryota > Metazoa > Chordata > Mammalia > Chiroptera > Vespertilionidae > Lasiurus > Lasiurus borealis. The sequence continues at coordinate 6,139 of PVJN01040714.1, forward strand.
GTGTGTGTGTGTGTGTGTGTGATTTAAGGAGCCGCACGTGTATAGGTGGTAACAGGCCTAATAAGTGCAGGTACGTGCACCTGTGGAAAGGATGCTCCTATGAGGAGATGCGATGTTTTCTGAACCATCGCCCGCCCGTGGCCGCGTCTGCGGGCCCATGCTGCCACCTGGCGGTAACCGTGTGGAAATGCTCCCTGCAGGATGCTTGAAGGACTGGGTTGTTTGACCTGGATCCTCAGCGGCCCTCATTCTGCTTTTGGAAGAGAATAAAGAGATTTTTTTTTTTTAAAACCAGAGAGTAATTTAAAAAAATTATACATTAGAACAAAAATGGATGCATTTTTGGAGTAAAATGTATGTCATCTCTCTTTTAATTTTGAAAATTAATTAATTTTTAAAGACTCTTTCAGAGCAGTTTTAGGTTCACAGCAGCAGGGAGCAGAAGGTACCGATGTTTTCCCTACACTCCATGCTCCCTGCCCCTACACCTGCACAGCCCCCCACCCTGTCAGCTCTCCACCCAGATGGCATATTTGCTACAAGCGACGAACCACCACGGACACGTCACCGCCACTCACAGCCCATAGTTTACCTTAGGTTCACTCTTGGGGGTGTACATGCTACAGGGCTGGGCAGGTTTACCGGCCACTCTGGTATCAGACAGAGCACTTTCACTGCCCCGGTGCCCACCTCTTCACCCCACCCTCCCTCACATATTTATTTTTAACTTCACAGAAACTTTACAAAAGGCCATGTACCCCAGACCCTGTTAAACCCTTGCATTCTGCTTTGCGCTGTGTTTATGATTATTTTTTATCATATAGATGTGTCTCAATACTCCACTGCTTACACTTTTTAAATATGAAAGTTCTAACGTGGTATATGTTAATTGGAAAGGACATAAGATAAAGTGAAGAGCCCTGGCTAGTGTGGCTCAGTGGTTTGAGCATTATCTTGTGCACCTGAAGGTTGCCAATTTGCTTTCTGGTCAGGGCACATACCCGGATTGCAAGGGCAGCCAGGTGCTTGGGGGAGGCAGCTGATCGACGTTTCTATCTCATATTGATGTATTTCTCTCTCCTTCTTTCCTTTTCCCTTTCTAAAAATCGTTAAAAATATGTTTTTTTTAAATGAAAAGAAAAAGCTTCCTTCCCCCCTCCTCTGTCTCTTTCCCCAAAGAAAACCAACATAAATAGTTTCTTCTGGATTTAACTTTAATAATGAAACATGTATGTGTGTATATATATATATATATATATATATATATATATATATATATATGGAAGGAGTATGAATCTCAGTCCACAAAGATGTGAGACAAATAGGCCTTTATTGTAAAAACAAACATTTTCTATTTTAAGCCACATCCTGACAGGCTGGTGGTAATGGCACTTCCCCAACCCAAGAGTCATGTTGCTTATTATACATGTTACACTTGTGGGATTGTTTGAAGGGATATTGGGCTCTTGGTCTTCCATTCTCCCAGGGGATCTTTCAAAGTCTCTGTTTCTGCTGAAACTGGTTTGGCTCAGTGGATAGAGCGTCGGCCTGCAGACTGAAAGGTCCCATGTTCGATTCCGGTCAAGGGCATGTATCTTGGTTGTGGGCACATCCCCAGTAGGGGGCATGCAGGAGGCGGCTGATCGATGTCTCTCTCTCTCTCTCTCATCGATGTTTCTAACTCTCTATCCCTCTCCTTTCCTCTCTGTAAAAAAAAATCATATTAAAAAATATAAAAAAAATATATTAAAAAATAAATAAAAGTCCCTGTTTCTGATGCTTCCGGAGGCCCTCCGCCACTTCCCTGCTTAGGACCCGGGGCTCTGCCAACCCTGCCCGCATCTCTGTTCGTCTAGGGCAGGGGTGGGGAGCCTTTTTTCTGCCAAGGGCCGTTTGGATATTTATAACATCATTTTCGGGCCACACAAAATGATCCGCTTAAAAACGAGCCTGCTATATTTGGTCAAGCATTTAATCAACTTATTCCTACTACCTTGGCACGGCCAGGCCACATGATTTCGCAGGCCCCACCCCTGGTATAAAGGAACCACTGGGCCTGGCCTCTCTCATGTCCTGGGACCTCTTCGGCATCGCCACTGGAACACAGGGCCCTTCCTGGCGTCCTGTCCACGTCTTCTTTCAGTTATTGGCAGGGAGCCACTGAAATCTCTATGATTGTGGCTTTGTCTACTTCCACGGTCCACACGTGGAGGAGTCAGTAGGTAGGCATCTCCTGCTACCTCCTTCCCCCGGAAGCTTTTTCTGACCTCCCGGCTCACCCCCGAAATGAGGTGTTTACAGAGCACGTTCTGATTTTCCTGGGCACTCAGCACAATGTTGAATTGCCTGTTAATTTTCCCGTCACCTCTGCCAGATTATATGCTCTAGATCAGTGGTTCTCAACCTGTGGGTCGCGACCCTGTTGGGGATCGAACGACCCTTTCACAGGGGTCGCCTAAGACCATGGGAAAATGCAGATATTTACATCACGATGCATCACAGTAGCAACATTTCATGGTTGGGGGTCACCACCACATGAGGAACTATATGCAAGGGTCTCGGCCTTAGGAAGGTTGAGAACCACTGTTCTAGATAATAGCAACTGCGTTTTGTTACATTCACGTTTGAAAGACTCAATAAATAGCTGATGATGTAAGGAAGATGTTTGAGGCTCCGTAGATGAACATCTGGCATAATTAACATCAGGAACAAGAGCTCAGAGAATTCAGGAAATTGCAGCGAGGAGTGGCAGTCAGAGAATAAGGTCCCTGGGAATTGATAAAAATCACCGGGGAGGGCATGGCTTTTCTCAGGATGAAAAACAGAGCAGAAGCTGCCGAGAACATCTGCCACTGGGTTTCTTTATCATCGACTCCCATTTGGAGGGGCATATTCTTGATTTTTTTTTTTCGGTTTCTCTGTCTACCTCTTTTCAAAGGATCCATGTAACATGTTGACCAGCAGCCCAGCCAGTGTGTGACTCCGTGGTTGAGCATCTACCCATGAATCAGGAGGTCACGGTTTGATTTCCACTCAGGGCCCAGGTTCAGGTTGTGGGCTTGATTCCCAGGGTGGGGCGTGTGGGAGGCAGCCGATCAGTGATTCTCTCTCATCACTGATGTTTCTATCTCTCTCTCTCTCCCTTCCTTCCTGAAATCAATTGAAAAAAAGAAAAAGAGAAATAAAAAATAAACAGGAAAGAATTCATCCAGTTGCTTTCTGTTCAAGCACTCCCTACCTTAGCCACTCACAGACTCACTCTGCTGGTTTATTGGTCCATGAATCTGTTCGGATTTCTGGCTGCCAGGAACTGGCAATACAGTTATAACTTTGATGTGGTCTTAGCTATGAGAAGCTCATGGTCGAGTAGAAGAGAACAATGAATGGATTTACAAAAAGTACCTGTATGATCACTTAGGATTTCTCATGAATCGATGGGTTTGCTGGGGCTCAGTAAGAAGATTCTTCTAGCCGAGACCGGTTTGGCTCAGTGGATAGAGCATCGGCCTGCAGACTGAAAGGTCCCAGGTTCGATTCCGGTCAAGGGCATGTACCTTGCTTGCAGGCACATCCCCAGTGTGGGGCGTGCAGGAGGCGGCTGATCGATGTCTCTCTCTCATCGATGTTTCTGACTTTCTATCCCTCTCCCTTCCTCTCTGTGAAAAATCAATGAAATATGTTTAAAAAAAAATCATTACTATGGTTGATTTTTAGCGTGAAAGGGCTTATTGATGCTTAAAAAAAATAAAATAAAAGGAAGGCAAATTGAGGCTTTTAAGAAAAATGCCAAGAATAACACCATCCAGCCGTTCATTCTCCCTCGATGGATTTCTTTACATCATCAGATGACACCATGGGCCCGGGCCACCAGTGAAAGGTCTTCGCTCCCGGTCTCGGTGGGGCCAGACGCGGGCTGGAAGGGCACTCAGGGTCCGGCCTCGGCTCCCGGGTCTTCCCTCCGCCGTCTTCTCTGCCGGAGATAAAGGGGCCAGAGCGCTCTGATCTGCGGCGTGACTGTCACTGAGAGCTTGGAAAGGGCTTGTCTGGGGACTTACAGGCTGTCCCCTGGGGAGGAGGGAGCGTGAATAAGCAGAGCTGGGCCCAACTCCTCTGTCGCTGACCAACGTCAGAACAGCTCTGGAGGTGGGGGGAGGATTCTTGTTTGGAAAGTGGCCCCGGAAACCGCCGTGTGATGGTCAGAGAAACGCTCACCGTGTGGCTCCTGGGGCCCGAAGGCTGGCCCCGCCCCGGGGCACAGGGCCTCCTGCTGCTTGCCAGCTGGCCTGGGCTCTGCCAGGCGCCTTCCTGACCTGGGCTCCAGGGACCCAAAGCTCTCTCTCTGCTTAGCTCAGCCACCTGCCGGGTGTGTTTAAAAGCTGCCTCTGGCCGGAACTGGTGTGGCTCAATGGATAGAGCGTCAGCCTGTGGACTGGGGATTCCCAGATTCGATTCTGGTCAAGGGCAGGTACCTTGGTTTCGGGCACATCCCCAGTGGGGGCATGCAGGAGGCAGCTGATGGATGTTTCTAACTCTCTATCCCTCTCCCTTCCTCTCTGTGAAAAATCAGTAAAATATATTAAAAAATATAAAAATATAAAAGCTGCCTCTGTCTCCCCCCAGCCTCCTTTTCCCAAAGGGGCAGAAGCCAGACACTTGGGGTCCCCGGGCTTAGGTCATGAAAGCTGGGAAAGGCACGCCGTGGGGGGCAAGAGGCTCCACATTGGAGATCGAGCCCACAACCCAGGCACCTGCCCTGACCGGACATTGAACCCCGACCCCCTGGTACCTTCCCTTCCGTACCTTCCATGCTCAGTGCAGGATTATGGACAAGCCCTTGACCAGAATGGAACCTGGGACCTTTCAGTCTGCAGGCCAACGCTCTATCCACTGAGCCAAACCGCTCTTTACTAGGTTTCGGAGACGGGAAGGTCAGGGTAGCTGCTGTGGGACGGTGCTGTGTCTCCGAGCCACTGCTGCCATCTGTTAGCCACCAGATACAAAGGAGCAGGCGCACCCGGGAGGAACCCCCGCAGAAGTTCACGTCACCCGAGGGAGGGTTTGGGAATGTCATGCGTGCATCTGCTGGAGGGGCTCATGGAGACTGACAGGAAACGGATTGCAGATGAATCTGTGGCTCTGCTTGCACAATGAGAATTAAAAGTTCTCTTCTGACATTGCTACCAGTAACTCGTTGGCATAGGGCAATGGGATGAGGGAAATTACAGGCCAGAGTAGAGTCATACATGGGAAGGTGCATTGCAAGACTGGAGGCTAAGTCACGACCCCAAGGAGAGGCCAAGTAGACAGGTTTCGCCCAGTTGGTATTTAAAAGAAGACTGTGGCCGAAACCGGTGTGGCTCAGTGGATAGAGCGTGAGCCTGCGGACTGAAAGGTCCCAGGTTCCATTCCGGTCAAGGGCAGTTATCTTGGTTGTGGGCATATCTCCAGTAGGGGATGTGTACGAGGCGGCTGATCAATGTCTCTCTCTCATCAATGTTTCTAACTCTCTATCTCTCTCCCTTTCTCTCTGTAAGAAATCAATACAATATATTAAAAAAGAAAAAAAGAAAAAAAAAGACTGTGGCTCTGGATGGTGTGGTTCAGTGGTTGGAGCACTGGCCTGCGCACCAAAGAGAAGCGGGATTGATTCCCAGTTACGTTTCAATCCGTGGGGCTGCAGTTTTGATGCCCGATCCCCACCCGGACACGTACGGGAGGCAGTCACCGAAGTGTCTCTCTCACACCGATGTTCTCTGCCTTCCCTCCCTCCCTCCCTCTCTCCCTTCCCTCTCTCTCACAATCAGTGGAAAAAAGACAGTGATTCCATGGCAGATGTCGGTGAAGTCCACGTGCAGGGAGGGAGGACCACGGGAGAATGTAGGAGAAGGGGACAATTCTTCTCTGTTGAACGTGTTATTAAACTCACTGGGGTGACATTGGTTAATAAAGTCCTAACGGCTCCAGGTGTACACTTTTGCACTGCATCACCTGTATCTCACATGTGTGTGCCTGGCCCAAGTGAAGGGGACATGCGTGTGGCGATGATCAGTTGCATACGTGTCCGGGATTGGGAGGTTTTTTTGCCCCCACCATTTCCACCTGCAGGTTTTGAGCAAAAGCAAAATGAATGTGGATTTCATCCCTTCTCCGTGTTCTCCATGGGTGTCCAGAATGGGAGGAGAGAGAAGGGGGAAGGAAGCGTGTGGAAAGTGTGTAAGGAAGGCCCTAGCTGGTTTGGCTCAGTGGGTAGAGCATCGGCCTGTGAACTGAAGGGTCCCGGGTTTGATTCTGATCAAGCGCCCACACCAGGTCAGGTGGGAACATATTCTTTTGTCCCTTGGTAAACACTCTAACTCCTCTTTATACCCCCGTATTCTTATCCCAGGATGTGCATAAACCGTTCCCAGTTCCGTGCCCTCGCTTGTGCCGTTTCTGCTACCGGTAATGCCTTCCTCCTCTCACATTATTGCCTATTGACATCCTACCCGCCTCCCCATTCCCTTTCATTCATAAAGCTTGCCCAAGATCCTTCTGCAGAGGCATCGAATAGTACCTTCTGTGTTAGACCATAGTGATCTGACCATCTCAATCACATTTTAATTACCTCTGTGTCCCTCGTCAGCTCTTAATATGTCAATTAGCTTATAGTAGGGGCTTAGAACATTGGATAAATGGCTGACTGCAGCCGCTGACACTGACTGTATGCTCACCAAGCGAAGGTGACTAGGCTGGGTGTGGGGTGGGAGTGGCAAAAGAAGAAGAAGATGTGGTCTTTCGCATCGTGTGCTCTTCTGTTTGTGTTGTTATGCCTACGAGTCAAACAGAAAATAGGTTTTTGTCTTCAAACACGTTAGGATTGACATGCCAACTCTGTGTTGTCCCCCTGAACCAGTGGTTCTCAACCTTTTTTAACGCTGTGACCTTTTAATACAGCTCCTCATGTGGTGGTGACCCCCAATCTTAAAATTATTTTCGTTGCTACTTCGTAACTGTAATTTTGCTGCTGTTATGAATCATAACGTAAATATCTGTGTTTTCTGATGGTCTTAGGCTCTACAGCAGCAGTTCTCAACTTGTGGGTCGCGACCCACAGGTTGAAAACTGCTAGCAAGGTCGCCTGAGACCATCGGAAAACAGATATTTACGTTATGATTGATTAACAGGAGCAAAATTAGGGCCTAAACGCGTGCATGGGCGGAGAGGAGGAGGAGGTGGAGTGTGAAACTTGAAGAAGAACCACGGTCAGGTCTGTTTGTTGTATTTGTTACGTGTGGCATGGCAAGATGGAAGGGCGTGCCTGGGGCAGGAGAGGGGTCGGTGGTGGGCAGTATTTACACAAACAGTGACATTCCAGTCCTTTCCATCCGAACACTAATCGTACTCAGAGACGCAAAGCCGAGCTGTAGAGGTAGGTGGGCCGGATGTGTGAAGCACAGCTGGTGCTCAGTAGGTACTTGTCAGGAAGGAGGCAGGAAGGACAGAAACGAGCGAAGGTGACTAACACGTGTCCGAATCCACAGAAGCTCCTAAGAGCAAGACCAGCATGGAGCCGACCCGTGTGAACCAAAACCGGAGCCCAGCGAGGCCGGGAGATGTTGCTCTTACCATTAATATTTTATTCACAACAATAAAACAGCCTAATGTTCTCTTCTCCTCGCACCGGGCACCTCGCATACATCCACGCATTTATTATTTAGAAGAGCGCTTAATTACAGCCTCCTTTCTAATTACGTTACAGATGAAGACGTTCAGGTTCAGGGGGAGGGAGCTGGCCGGAGCTCCCGGGCAGTGAGTGGTAACTGGCGCCCCGCCCTCCACGGAATGGGCTTCCTACCCTGTTCCGGGTGCGGCTCGTTGGATGGCATGGACGTCTGTCACGCCCAGGCCTGGTCCCCTCCGCCCGGCCTCGCTAGGTGGACAGTTCCTCGAGTTTTGCTAAAGCCTCAGAAGGACAGCCGGTTTCTTTTTTCCTTAAAATATATTGTTATTGCCGAGACCGGTGTGGCTCAGTGGACAGAGCGTCGGCCTGCAGACTGTAAGGTCCTGGGTTCGGTTCTGGTCAAGGGCATGTATCTTGGTTGCAGACACATCCCCAGTAGGGGGTGTGCAGGAGGCAGCTGATCGATGTTTCTCTCTCATCGATGTTTCTAACTCTCTATCCCTCTCCCTTCCTCTCTGTAAAAAAATCAATAAAATATATTAAAAAAATATATTGTTATTGATTTCAGAGAGGAAGAGATGGAGGGAGGGAGGGAGGGAGATGGAGAGAGAAACATCAATGATGAGAGAGAATCACTGATCGGCCGCCTCCTGCATACCCCCCTACTGGGGATTGAGCCCACAGCCTGGGCATGTGCCCTGACTAGGAACCGAACCATGACCTCTCGGTTCACAGGTCAGTGCTCAACCACTGAGCCACACACACCAGCCAGGAAGACAGTTGGTTTCTTATAGACCCAGCCCAGAGGTGCGAGGGAGCAGTCCTTTACCCCCAGGCTCTGCCCTTTAGCTGGACAATTTTAAAAAAAGTCCTTGAAAAAACCAAGATGGCGGCATAGGTGAACACCTAAACTGCTGCCTGGCACAACTATTTCAAAACTACAACTAAAAGACAAAATGGACTCCATCCAGAACCACAGGAAAGCTGACTGAGTGGAAGTTCTACAGCTAGAAGGAAAGAGAGGGGCTCATGGAGACTCTGAGGAGCTGCAAAAAGCTGAGGTACAGAGACACGCACATGGAGAGGATGGGCGGTGGAGGGCCTGGCTGGCTTCCTCTAGTGGGAAGGAGACGGAAACTCCTGACTGCACTGAGCCCCACTTCTGACTGCACCGAGACTCATACAGGGGGAGTCTGGACTGTTGTGAAAAGGGAGGAGTGCACAGAAACTTAGGGGAGCCACAAAAGACAGAGGTCTGAAGGCGTGTGCAAAGAGGACTGACTGCTGATTGTGCCCCGGGCTTTCTCTGGCAGGAGGAAAACAGAACCTCCCAGCTGTACTGAAATCCAGGTCTGACTGCGCTGATCATATGAGTCTGGGTCCCTGGAGTGCATGGAAACTCAGGGGAGCTGGAAAGGCAGAGGTCTGGAGGTGTGCGCGCATGCGCGCAGAGAGGGCTGCAGTGATTACCGAGGGACACTGAGACCCAGGGGCTGCCTTGTAGGGCAGGGCTGGCGGGATCCAAGGCTGTCTGCTCAGCCCTGAGACCCCACCACATCCAAGCCCAGCACAGAGGCCGTTGCAATCTTGCAGGTCTTAAGGCGGAGTCCAGCACAGAAGTTCTCCGGGCATAGACACAGCTGATCCTCACAACCAAATGGCTTGGAGGTCAATTCCCCCCAGTGACACCAACAATAATCAAGACTTAACTACAATAAGACTGTGCACACAGTCCACAAAAGGATGCACCAAGAGTGTCCACCTCAGCCGAGACCCGTTTGGCTCAGTGGGAGCATCGGCCTGTGGATTAAAAGGTCCCAGGTTCGATCCCGGTCGGGGGCATGTGCCTTGCTTGCGGGTGTGGAAGAGGAGGCTGATCAATGTCTCTCTCTCATCAATGTTTCTGACTATCCCTCTCCCTTCCTCTCTGTAAAAGATCAATAAAAATATATTAAAATCCAAAAAGAGTGTCCACCCCAGGTAACTGGGGAGGTGGAGCTACTGGGCCATATAGGATACTTAGGACACAAAGCTACTCTACCAACTCAGGGAAGCAGCGAAAATGTGGAAACAAAGGGACAGATCACAAACAAAAGAAATGGAGGAAAACAAACGACTGGATCTAGAGTTCAAAACCACAGTTATAAGGTTTTTCAAGAATTTCCTAGAAAAGATGGATAAATTTAGCGAGACTCAAGAGGAGATGAAAAGGACCAACTAGAAATTAAGCACACACTGACTGAAATAAAAGGTATTATACAGAGACCTAACAGCAGACTAGAGGAATGCAAGAATCAAGTTAAAGATTTGAAATACAAAGAAGGAAAAAATACTCAACTGGAAAAGCAAAAAGAAGAAAGAATCCAAAAATGTGAAGATAGTGTAAGGAGCCTCAGGGACAACTTCAAGCGTACCCACATCAGAATTATGGGGGTGCCAGAAGAAGAGAGAGAGAGCAAGATACTGAAAACCTATTTGAAGAAATAATGACTGAAAACTTCCCCCACCTGGTGAAAGAAATAGACTTACAAGTCCAGGAAGCACACAGAACCCCAAACAAAAGAAATCCAAAAAAGACCACACTAAGACACATCATCATTAAAATACCAACAGCATCTTATAGGACCACCAGGTATCTGAAACTGTTAAGCCATCAATAATCATTGCTTGAGAATTATACCTACAGTAGTTTGATAAAGAAAGGGTATTTAAAAACACATACCCACCCATCTTTTGATGTTTTGGTGGCTAAAGTTACATGGAGCTTTCTCATTCCCTCATCTGTGTTCCTGAGTGTGGGATTGATTTCTAAGAAATGGTGCTTATTTAAGAAGAAAAGTTGAGAGGACGCAGAGGCAGCTAGCTCTGTGCTGCAACTTTGAAGAAAACGATTCTGATTGCTGAGTGGGTCATGCCTGTTGGCGGGCACTAGGGGGCAGCCTGACACCGGCTCCGGGGACACCGCCTCTGGCCCGCGGCTGCTGCTTTCCCCTCCGTGGGTGCCCAGCAAGCAAAGCTCAGCCGGTTTGTGGAAGCGGATTTTCTTCCTTTTTCTCTCTGGAGCGCTGGGGTGAGGGAGCAGGGCTCGCCCCGCAGCACCTCCCCGGAGGCGTGCTTTTCCTGGCTCACCTCCGAGGGCCTCCGGATGACAGCACAGAGGCACCGACTCCACAGGCAACGCGTCCAAGGACACGAGAGCCACCTCCCTTCCCTTCCCGGGTTGTTGTCCAGTCTGTCCAGGGCCTGCTGCTGTGCGGGAGACACACGCCGCAGCTCCTCCCGCCCAGGAGTGGACTTCTCCCTCTGCCTGGCTGACCTCAGCCGGCCCGTGACCTTAAGTAGCATCTCTGAGGAAGGTCACTCTTAAAAAAAAAAAAATAATATATATATATATATATATATACACACACATACATACATACATACATACACACACACATACACATACATATATATATATACATATATATATAATTGATTTTTTTACAGAGGGGAAGGGGAGAGGGATAGAGAGTTAGAAACATCCATCAGCTGCCTCCTGCACACCTCCTACTGGGGATGTGCTGCAACCAAGGGACATGCCCTGGACCAGAATTGAACCTGGGACCCTTGAGTCCTCAGGCCCGATGCTCTATCCACTGAGCCAAACCGGTTAGGGTAGGAAGGTAACTTTTTTTAAAAAAAATGTATTTTATTGATTTTTCACTGAGAGGAAAGGAAAGGGATAGAAAGTTAGAAACATCGATGAGAGAGAGACATTGATCAGCTGCCTCCTGTACGCCCCCCACTGGGGATGTGCCCGCAACCAAGGGACATGCCCTTGACCGGAATCAAACCTGATACCCTTGAGTCTTCAGGCCCGATGCTCAATCCACTGAACCAAACCGGTTAGGGCAGGAAGGTAACTCTGAATCCGATGCCTCAAGTCCGAACATCTTCCCAGAATCCCAGCATTTTTTGCGTATTTCTATTATACACCAATTACCTAGTCCCAATATCTCATCTGGGCACCTAATGGACCTCTCCAATCTGGCCCAAAAGAACTATTTCAAGCCCCCCACATTTCTAGCCCCCGCTTTTCCACGGCCAGTGTTTTTTTTTATCCCAACAACAACCAGCTCCCCTCATCTGATCGCTCCAAACTCACCAACGATGCTTCTCTCCTCTCTTTCCTCACCCGCTCCCACACTTAGCGCATCCTCAAGTTCATTGACCTTGACACCTAGATTCTGGTCTCTGACCTGGTGGCTGCTGCACTTCTCTTCCTGGACCCTGCGCTCCCATCCTGTGCCAGGACGAGCGGCCTAAACCGGTTTGGCTCAGTGGATAGAGCGTCAGTCTTCGGACCGAAGGGTCCCAGGTTCGGTTCCAGTCAAGGGCATGTTGTACCTTGGTTGCGGGCACCTCCCCAGTAGGGGGCGTGCAGGAGGTGGCTAATCGATGTCTCTCTCTCTCATCGATGTTTCTGACTCTATCCCTCTTCCTTCCTCTGTGAAAACTCAAAAAAATATATTAAAAAAATCAATAAAATATATATACAAAAAAGAATTTTTTGATGCACGGAGCGTGGAAAACCCTCTTGCGTCTAAGAGTTCTGAACAGCCTTGAAACTGGTGGGAGGCACTAAGACCTAATGCTTCCGAGTCCTTCTCTTTCACATAAAGAATCAAAACCGGGGCTGCCGGTTGTCAGAGTCTCCTCCCAAACCGATCCGTGTCCCGAGCCCAGACGCACCTTCCAGGCCGGCGCCTCTGTGAACGGATGAGCGGGAGGAGGCCTGGCCGCCTTCGCTCTAAGCCTGGGCTGGTGGCACCTGGTTTGAGATGCTGGACCTGCTCTTTCAGGAACGATGGAAGCACAGGACACTAGTGTCCTGTAGGCATTATCGAAGGGAGGCAGCAAGGACAGACCAGATGCCAGGACGCTAAAGGGCCGTTCTTCCCTGGCCAGGAAAGGGCACCGAAGACAGACCTTGACTTCCAGTGCACCCCCCGATCCCAGGAGAGGGGCGCCTTCTTCTTCCCTTTCAATCCCTTTGTTGCTCTGGGATTCTGGGGTGCGACCGGCGAGGCTTTCATGTCTGGACTAGACGCTGAGATCCCTCCCCCGCCCCCCGCTTCCCCCCCTCCTACATCTGGGTCAGCCTGTACCAAAGGAGAAGGTTATCGCGGCCGTTAAACCTTTGGCTTAGTGTCTTTTGAAGAGCGCGCTTTGCATTTTGTTATGTCAGGATTGTAATTAGAGCCGTTAATTAAGGGAAGAGCGAACTTTTTCCAAACCCGGTCCCGCTTTGAATTTTTGATAAGTTTGCTTAGG
>PVJN01040715.1:0-19123 GCA_004026805.1 Lasiurus borealis
CCCCCCCCCCCCCCCCCCCCCCCCCCCGGTCACAGGCAACAGTCCCCGGGGGCCTGTAGCCCTAAGGAACAGCAGGCCCCACGCTAACCAAGTGGTAAACAATGAGAATGTCAGCCACTCGGGCATCAGAGAATCTGCTGGAAGGCAGGGCTGGCGGTTTACCGCTGGTGAAGATGGTGATGGTTTACAAATTACATGCTGCCTGGAAAGAGGGGACCCCTCTCAGGGCTTCTGGTCACTCCCCACTTGCTTGCGGGGTGCTTCCAGCCAGGGCTCAGGCTGCCTGTGCTCACTCTAATTGGGGCAACTCTGGGCTTTGGGGTCCCTCCCTCTGCTCGGAACCTCCTCTCCCTTATTCCTGCCTTTACAGCCATGGCCTGCACGACCTCCTGTGCTGTCCTGCTTGCAGACCCCGGAGGAGGCCGCAGAGCCTGCCTGGACGCCCCCCCAGGCTCCCCTTCCTTGCAAAGAGGCTTCCGAGCCCCATTCACTGATCTGCCAGGTCAGGGGCCAAAAGCAAGAGAAAACGGGGTCACGAGAGCTCCTGCCACCGTCGCTGATCGTCAAGAAAAGCGGCCCCGGCATATTGGGGGGCGTGCACCCGAAGTCCCTCCTGGACTGAGCCCCAGAGGGGCGGTGATAATGTGGGGACACAGAGCAGGACTCTGGGCGCCGGCTTCCTGTGCACACAATGCCCGCGGGAGCCGCCTTCCTGTCTTCACGTCCCTTTTCCAGCCTCCCCTCCGCTCCCCCCTCCTTCCCTCCTACCTTCCTGCAGCAGGTGACTGGGCCCTGCTCCTGGCAGGCGGCTCCTGGAGGCGCCAGGATGTGTGTCTGAGGGCCAGGGGCCGGGGGCCCGGCCTGCGGCTTCTGGAAGGAGCCACAGAAGAGGCGCAGCGGCCTGGGGGAGCATGTGGAGGTCCTTTGGCAGCTAACATGCCGGGCACTGTGGGCTTCCGTGCTGACCCGTCCCCTCACCAGGACGCCGGGTACACGGGCCGGACCCCACGTGGGCTGCGGCCTCCGCCATCGCTACTTTCCCAGCAGCTTGGGGCAGCTGGGTGCGGAGAGCAATCGGTCCTTGTTAGAATCACCTGGCCCCACGCCATGAGGGCAGACCCCAGACGGAGCTTCTAGAGCAGCGGTTCTCAACCTGTGGGTCGCGACCCCTTTGGGGGTCGAATGACATTTTCACAGGGGTCGCCTAAGACCATCGGAAAATGCAGATATTTACATTATGATTCATAACAGCAGCAAAATTACAGTTATGAAGTAGCAGCGGAAATAATTTTATGGTTGGGGGTCACCACCACAGGAGGAGCTGTCTTAAAGGGTCACAGCATTAGGAAGGTGGAGAACCACCGCTCCAGTGGGTAATTGGCAGCCAGAGCTGTGCACAGAGGACCGGCCCCCGGAGAAAGTGGGAGCGAGAGGAGGGGACGCCCCTCACCTTCACCCCACTCCAGCCCTGCTCCTCCCACCCTGGCCTGGCCGTCCCGGGTCCCCTCTGGGAAGTGTGTGCCGTGTGGCAGGGACAACAGCCATAGTGACCGACGAGAAGCCCACTCCCGGGCTCTGGGCCACGGCCCGCGGGGACAGCCGAGCCTGGCGGAGTGTGTGAGCTCCCTCTGTGTCCAGGCATTTTGCGTCGGGCGGTAGACACTCAGCGGAAAACCCGCAAGACGAGCTGTGCGGCGGGACCTCAGATAACACGTCGTTCCACATTTCATTCTAACGGCGATGAGATGCATAGGAACTTCATCTTGTTCCCATCCATTGGTCCGCGGCAAACCTCGTTTTCTTATCCGTTGCTTTGCCGTCATTCCCAGATCCCATGGACCCTGCCCCGTTCAGGGAAGACGCGCTTGTGTGAGTTTCCTGGGCCTACGACCGCAGCCTCTCACAGCCCAGGTGGGGGCACCGGAAACTGGCCCCTCGATTTCAGAGCGTGGGAGTCTGAAACGGAGGTGGGGGCAGGGCCTGCTCCCTCTGAAGGCTCCAGCGAGGGCCCTTCCTGCCTCTTCCAGCTCCTGCCGGTTGCCAGCCACTCTCAGAGGGCCTGGACTTGTAGACACGTCACTCTGATCTCTGTCTTCGTCATCCCGTGGTGCTGCGGGCTGAACCCTGTCTGTGCCCCCAATTCTTATGTGGAAGCCCTCGGTCCCCGGCACTTAGTACCCATGTGATTGTGTCTGCAGATAAAGAGGTGATTCCGTTAAAATGGGGTCCCCAGGGCGGGCCTGAATCCAGGATGGCCGGTGCGCTTGTGAGAAGAAGATCAGGACACAGATAACAGCAAAGGGGTGACAGGTGAGGACACGGTAAAAGGCGGGCATCTGCAAACCAAGGAGAGAGGCCTCCGAGGAAATTCAACCTGCTGGTGCCTGGGCCTCGAGCGCCTATTGTCCAGACCGTGAGGAAACGAACTTCTGCGTGGGGTTGTGTGACAGCAGCCCCAGCAAATCAATACACCCGACGTGATCCGCGTGTGCCCCTCTGTCCCTGACCCGATAGAATAAAAACTCATATGCAAATCCACCGAACAGCAGAACGACTGGTGAATCGACCGGTTGCTGTGATGCACACTGACCACCAGGGGGCAGATGCTCCATCCAGGAGCTGCCCCAGCCCGCAGGCCCCGGGCCATCCTGACCACCCCCAGATTGTCCTGCCAGTCACCCTGCAGAGGGAGATGACCGGTGAGGGTGGCAGGAAGCAGGCTGGTGAGCAGGCAGCGCCAGGCTGACTAAGGCAGGTGCCAGGGGAGGGGCCCGGTCACCCCTCAGATCAACCCTGATTGCCGGCCAGGCCTCGGGACCCCACCCGGACATGAAATAGGCCCACCCTACTCCAATATGACCTCATCACCACCTGCCGCTGCAGGGACTCTGTTTCCAAACATGGTCACAGTCTGAGGTTCCGGGAAGGACACCCATGTGGGAGAGGACACTCTCTGACACACTGTGGTGTCGCCGTTTGCCTAAAGGAGTGATTCCCCTTAACCCAGGTTTCACGCTGACTGTGCTATACGGCTCCCCATTTTCTCTCTGTCCCCGAGGGCGGTCAGGGGACAGGGCGCACCCCGAGAGCTGCCTGCAGGGGACAGAGGCTGCTACAAGGCCTGTGCGTCCGCCGAGGCGGGAGCGTCCCTCTCAGGAGGGACAGATGGAAGAGCTGAGTCCTCCCGGGAGGCCCTGTCCCTCAGCAGGCGGCCGGGGAGCCCGGGGGCCTGGTGATTGACGGTCCCCCAGCCCTCTGATCTGTCACCGGCCCAAACGTCTCCTGACCTGTTCGCCCGGGAGCGCAGTGTGCGATGGGGCCGCTGGTTTGCCTCCTTCCCGTCCAGACCGCGCCAGCTCCTCTCCGGGACGGCGTGGCGGTGGACGTAGCTCCAGTTCCACCGGAAAGAACCAGACTCTGCTGAGCCTCGGTCTCGGCCACATTGAAATCACCTGGAAAACGTAAAACGACTGGTTCCTGCCGCCCTCCCGGCCCTCGGAGGTTCTGGCGGAATCGGTCGGGATGGACGTGGGTGTGAGGGTCACTGAAAGGTCCAAAGTAACTCCAATGTGTAGCCCTGGCCGAGCGCCACCCTACGTCACCACACAAAGGGGGTCATGGAACCGGGCAGACTCTATACCCGGCACTCCCACTCCCTCACCTGTTTAATGGTTTGGTCCAGCCCTCTGTTCTGCCTTCCTTTGCCCCAAACAGCAGCTGTTATTATTGCTGGTATTTTTATTACCATCGCTATTATTCGTGGCTTTCTTTCTTTCCATTTTATTCCATTTATGGGGGTGACATTGGCAATGAAGGTAAGTGTCCCGTGTGCAATTCTATCATCCATCATCTGCACACTGCATGGGGTAGGAGAGGGTAAAGGGGGGCAAATACAGGGTGGCAGAAGTAGGCCTGATCTTGGGGGGCCATCTGCCTTTCAACAAATCTGCAGGCTTTTTTTTTTAATATATTTTGTTGATTTTTTTACAGAGAGGTAGGGAGAGGGATAGAGAGTTAGAAACATCGATGAGAGAGAGACATCGATCAGCTGCCTCCTGCACGCCCCCTACTGGGGAGGCACAGGCAACCAAGGTACACACCCTTGACCGGAATGGAACCTGGGACCTTTCAGTCCGCAGGCCGACGCTCTATCCACTGAGCCAAACTGGTTTCGGCAAATCTGCAGGCTTTAACTGACCTGGTGTTTACTGACCAAACACCTTATGCCGTCTCCTCTCGAAAATGTGCCGAATCAGGAGAACCTGGAGCCGCACCAGCGGGGCCCAGCCAGCAGTCAGCGGTGTGAAGGCGGCCTGGCTTCCGGCAAACGCTCCCACTGCGCAGCCCCGGGGACAGGCCACCTGCCCGCCTGACCTCCCAGGCCCTGGTGGGAGTTCGGGGCTCAGCTTGACAACATGGACAGCCAGATCCGCCTGGTGTCCCCATCAGCCTTCCCGCTTTATTCAATCTTCACAGGCGGCAGAGCTGCGCCCCGCACCGTGCAGCTCCAGCCTGCGGCTCGAGGCCTCTGCGCTGGCTCAGGGTTGGAGAGCAGGACCCTGGGAAGGTCAGTGGACAGACCGGCGTTCCGCCCACTGGGGCGAGGGCCGGCGTGGCTGAAATGTGGAAATAAAAGAAGCCCATGTGCTCTTTAAAATGATCGGCTTCAGGAAGCTCTTTCCAATGAAACTAGTTTCACAAGCTGGTGTTTGTGTTTCCTTATACAGTGGTACCTCGAGATACGAGTGCCCTAACATACGCGATTTTTGAGATACGAGCCGTCGAGCGAGTGATTTTTGCTTTGAAATATGAGCAACAGTTGAGACAGGAGTAAATGCTCGGATCGGCCAGCTGCACACGACCCACCAGTTTACCGCGACTCGAGCGTCTCATAGTTTCCCACGCCTCAAGGTTACAGAATGAATTAAACTCGCATCTCGAGGTACCACTGTATTTATTATTGCTTTTTTATGTTCATTATTTATTTTGTAGGCCTTTCAGACTACCTTCTTGTTGTTCCTTTTAAACCAGGGTCTTCTCTTTCTCTCTCTCTCTCTCTTTCTCTCTCTCCCTCACACACTCTACACCCCCATCCCCCACCCCATCCATCTTCCCTTCCCTCCTCTTGTCCCCTTCCCCCTCTCTCCCTCAGGAAGCACACATATTCCTTGAAGAATCCTGACTCTTACAAGGTATGCTGTCCTGTGACTTTCGCACGATTTATTACTTTACCCTTAAGGATAATTTAAAAAAAACAAAAACTATGCTTTGACTTCAGTGCTCCAAAGAGTTTTCATGGAAATCCTTGCAAGTGACCCACTTAAAATAAGGAAAGCACAATCTGAGTGTTTATTCCCGGGGGGGGGGGGGTGGCAACACCCCCTCGCTTGCTAGGAGGCCCGGGGCAGCCCGGGTGCCGGGACCTGCCCGCTGGGAGAGGAGGAGCTAATTAAATCGCTCACACGCCGAGTGCATTTCGTCCCGGGCTTGTCGGATAATGGACCGCAAGTCCGGGCTTGACGGGCAGCACCGCCGGGGCGAGAACGCGTCTCCCGGGCCGTCCCGCGGTCAGGCTAACGGGGTCCACATCCTGGTGGCCGTCAGTGACCGACGTGATTCCAGTCTCAGTTCCACCGGTGTCCGAGGGGGCTGAGGTCAGAGGGCACCGCCTGGCCGGCGGCAAGGCGCACGGTGCGGCTCTCGGGAGCCGGAGAGGTTTCCGGAAAGCCACCGCTTGGGAGAGAAGGTGAGGCTGAGCCAGGTGCTGGGCCAGCGGGGAGCAAGGCCTGTGGGGGACAGCAGAGACCCTGAGGACCCTTCCTGCTGTGGGAGTGACGCTGCCGATTGGCGATTGAAATGTGCTCACTGGCCCAGCTGGTGTGGCTCAGTGGTTGAGTGTCAACCTCTGACCCAGGAGGTCTCACGGTTCGATTCCTGGTCAGGGCACAGGCCCGGTTTCCAGGCTGGATCGCAAGTGGAGGGCGTAGAAGAGGTGGTAGCTGATCAATGATTCTCTCTCATCATTGATGTCTCTGTCTGTCTCTCTCTCTTCCTCTCTGAAATCAATAAAAATATATTTAAAAAAAAAAAAACTTGCCTCACTGATGTGAACCTGAACCCTTCGGGAAGTGAGTTGAGAGTCCTCATTAGCCTAAAACTCTATTTCCCCACAAGGTATGCCTTCCGCCCAGGGCCTATAGCAGAGTGATTTCCCAGGTGAGGGCAGTATTGGGATCACCTGGGCCAGCAGTCGGCAAACTCATTAGTCAACAGAGCCAAACATCAACAGCACAGGATTGAAATTTCTTCGGAGAGCCACATTTTTAAACTTAAACTTCTTTTAACGCCACTTCTTCAAAATAGACTGGCCCAGGCCGTGATATTTTGTGGAAGAGCCACATGCAAGGGGCCAAAGAGCCGCATATGGCTCATGAGCCGAACTTTGCCGACCACGGATCTGGGTGATTGCATGGATGTGACTCAAATGCCATGTCCCTCATTCGGACCCAAATCCTACAAAGCTCTTCCACTCAAATGAAAAGGACTTTCCATGATTCCCTCCCCACCCCCCTTTGACCTAGAGAGCGGAACACAGGGCACAGCCTCCTGTGGGCCTGACCTCTGCCCACAGGCCTCTGCCTGGGACAGGAGACACCTGCAGTGGCACCGAGGCTGGCGCGCCTCTCCAAGGTTCCGCACTCCGGGGCATGCCTGCCACGCTGCCATCACTGACCCAGCGATGCCAGTTCCCTGCTCTCTGAGAGGGAAGAGGCGGGCTTCTGCCCTTTGGAAATTCAACATGAACTTACACTCACACTAGAGGCCCGGTGCCCGGATTCACACACCCGTGGGGTCCCTTGCACCGGGGCACAGTCGGGACAGGGAGGGACCAGGGGAGGGCTCCAGGGCGTGTTCGGCCCATCTCACCCAGTCCTGATCAGCCAGACCCAGCAGCAAGCTCACCTGGTTGGAGTGTCTGCCACCTGGTGGTCAGTATGCATCATAGCGACTAGTCGAACGGTCCAACAAATGGTCAGACACTTAGCATCTTAGGCTTTTATTATAGAGGACACTGTCTGGTTAGTTAATCGTCCATAAGTAACTTCCGGACAAAAATCCTTTTTCCTCCCACGCGTGTTCAGAGCTGGTGTCAGGTGCCGGGTGACTGCAAATCAAAGCCCGGGACCAAGTTAACACCAAATGCGGTGCAGCTGGTTAACCTTTCCTGTGCCGCTGGTCAAGCAAGTCCATGATGGCCACTGGGCTGCCCCCACAGAGACCACCTTCAAGCATCGAGCAGAGGGCCAGGCCTGTGGGCATGGAGCAGAGGGCCAGGCCTGTGGTTGACAGAACTCAGAGAGTGAACCCGCCTCCTCTGTCCAGCCTCAGAGGAGAAGCCCTGAGCACCCTGGCTGGCATTTGGCTGGGGCCTTGAGCAAAGCCCCCAAAACCCAGTCCAGCCGACAGCAAGCCCCCACGAGTCCCCGCCAGCCCCGGTCTCCGCAGCAGGCGAGCAGCTGGCGCAGGCCCGGAGCGGGGGCCTGGGCGGGGCCGTGTGAGGAGATGGCCCCCCGGTGACGGCCGAACACCTGGCCTGGCTCGGGCCCCGCCTACCTGCCACGGGCACTTTGGTCGCCTGGCCTCACGCGGAGGGCGGAGAACCAGCTGAAAGTGTATCTATTCATCATCCCGGACAGCGGGGGTCAGACCGGGTCCCTAACATTTGGAAGAGCTAAACCCCGGGGGCCGGGTCTTCAGAAACAAACTGCCATTACATCCGCAGGCCGGAGGGGGACAGGTGGCCGAGCTGCATCCCTGGTGACCCCTCGGAGACGGAAGGATGGTCCCGTTTATTCCGTCAGCAGGTGTCACAGGCGGGTGGGGAGAAAAGGCGGGGAGTCTCCGCCCGCTGGCAGTGCAGCGTGGACTGGTTTTCACATTCCGTTTGCTATGGTTTCCACATGTCATTGTCCGTAAGTGACTTCCCAAACGAAGATCCTCTCCCCTCCCAGGCATCCAAAGCCGGTGCCAGGCCTCGGAATAAGGACACTGCAAAGCCTGATGTCCGACAAGCCTCAGACAGAGTGAACATGCACTGTAACGAGGCTGTTTAACCCTTCCTAACCCACAGCTCCCATAGAAATAAAATACAGTCGCACCTCGAGATACGAGTTTAATTCGTTTCGTCACCTTGAGGCGTGGGAAACTATGAGACGCTCGAGTCGCAGTAAACTGGTGGGTCGTGTGCAGCCGGCCGATCCACGAGGTTACTCCTATCTCAAATGTTGCTCGTATTTCAAAGCAAAAATCGCTCACTCGACGCCTTGTATCTCAAAAATCTCGTATGTTAGGGCACTCGTATCTCGAGGTACCACTGTAATTGCAGAATGCCCTGTTGAGAAAAATCCTGAAGTAATAATCTGTGTTTTCTGGCTAGTGAGTACAGACCTTTGGCACTAGCATCGTCTCATATATAACATGCATATTATATATATAACATGCATATTATATATATATATGTACATATATATATAATCAAAAATTTTATACACACATATATGCATATTATATATATAATCATACATTATGCTCTGTAAATTATATTTACTGTGTACATCTATTATCAAATATTGAATTCTATTCTTACTAGTAAATATCCTAAAGTCAGATTTTAGTCATTAGTTGTTTTCTAATTGGAAGTGTCTTCATTGGGGTGAGTGTAATTCATCACTTAATATTCCATGGTGACCACAGCATCCCCAGCCCATTTGGAATGAATGAGAAGACACGGGAGTGAGTGAAGGAATGAGTGATCGAACACTCTGCTTCCCACTGATGTCTCCCTTGCTCGTGGACCATCTCAATGTCGAGGGTCCCCTCATAGAAAACTGGGGCCCATTCCACTCCTGCCTCCTCGACTTCCTCCACTGACCTGGGCTTTTTCCAAAAGCACAGCGAACTCAGAGCGGCCCTGCTTGAACCGCGTGACTGCATTCCCCGAGGTCACCTGGCCAAAGAGTGCGGACTCTTTATGACACGGGGAGAAGAGGAAGGTACATACTCGCTTGGTATTTATTCGTTGGGGAACGGGACACAGGACCCAGCGCGCAATAAGGCGGGTGTTTGCCTGCCGGAGTGGGTGCCTCGGGTCCAGCGGGACACAGGGAGGAGGCACGTGGGCCCCCAGCTCATGTCGATTCTGTGAGTCACGATTCCTTACATCTTAGGGTGCAATTCATTCTGATCATCGCTGCTGGTTTAGTCCTGATCTTAAGTGACTTATGAGCGCATTTGGGGCCGCAGTGTCCTCGCCCATCGCTGCCCCGGCCTGTGGACGGCCAGACGCGCAGGAGCCCCGGAGGTGGGCCGGATGGGAGCAAGAGCGTGGGTCCGAGCTCTGTGCCTGGGGCCGCTCAGCGTGGGGACCGCCCAGGCTAAGTCCGGGCTGCGCCACCTTTGCTTGAACCAGAGCCTCAGTCACCCACTGGGCAGGCCCGGGACGGAGTTTCAGGTCGAGGGACCCGGGGTCAGGACTTGGGCTGGGAGAGTCCCCAGTCACGTGGTTCAGTGTTTGCCCAAGAACGTCCGTCTGTCCCAGTACCGGCCCCTCTGGCCATCATTCCACTGCTCCTTGGGGTTTGGAATGCTTGAGGGTTTTCCTTCTTAAAGGCACCCTCCTAGCGGCTGAGGCTTAAAGAGGGGGAGTGCTCGTCTGTCACATCCTGGGACAGGGCAGTGCGGGCATGACCTGACACAGTGCCTGCTTCTCCCAGGAGGCTCTGAGCATGCAATACCCTTGCAGCTCTCCAATGGCTTCTGGAGCTTTCCGTGCCCACGTGAGGCCAACCCGTGACGTTCTTAGGACACAGGGAGCCGCCGGGGCACGCGGAGTCCATGCTCTGCCTGCAAACAGGAGACAAGTCCAGGTCCTGAGATAGTGCATGTCGGTGTGCAGGGGGGACGGAACGCTGGTGCTTGGGACCCGCACGTGGAGAGAGCCCTCCCTTTCCAGAACGGCCGCTGGAGGAAGCGGGAGCAGCCCCACGGCCTGAGGCTGGAAGGGGCGGCCCGTAACTTAGCGCTTATCTGGCTGAGACAGGCTGAAACCATTAGCGGGGCAGGCCTGGGCCGGGTTCCCCACGGTGCCTGGCACAGTCCGCCCGAAGGGGCAAGCAGGGGCCTGGCCGGCTCCTAAATCTCCCCTCGGAGATGGGAGATGTCGGGGACAGCAGACCTCCACACACCCAGCTGGTCCTCCCCTCTCCCCTCCCCTCCCTCCTCCCAGAGCCACACTCGCCCTTTCGCAAGAAGGCGCTGATAAAGATCACATCCTTTTACCATTTCCCGCAGAGTCTTTCCCATTGTCCTCATCATTACAAAAAAAAAAAAAAAAAAAAGGCCTTGATCGTCTCCTGAATTCCATCTGTGACTTTTCCTGAATGACACGTATGATCATCAGACTGTGAGGAGGTGCCGTTAATCCGTTGAAAGGTGTAAGGAAGCCCGTTTAACGAACACCATCGTCACGTTAGACTTGGAAGCACCCAACTCTTCGGTGGAACAGAAAGAAGTTCAATGAGATGAGCTTCCCGGAGCTGGTCTGAAAGAATCATCACACTCACCTTCCTCTGCTCGTGCCCGGCGCCTTCTCGCTGGGCTCCGCACGCCGAGGCCTGCGGTTGGGAGGGCGAGCAGGCGGCCGTTAAATAATGCCAAGGTCCAGGGGATCACCTCTACCTCCCCCCTCACTCTGAAGCCAGGAGGCCAGGCTGCCGGCACCTGTAACTAGGAAACAGCAGTGATGACCTTCCGGTTTGGTGGTCTCTCCGGCTGCGGCCACGCTCCAGCTTACCGCGTGGCCCACAGCCGTGTCCCCCCAAGACCCACTCCCGGGGCCTAGCAGATGCGGCCACAAATGAGGCGGCGGATCCCGTTTTCAAATCCTCTCTCTCTCCCCCTCTCTTTCTCTTGACATCTTTTTTTTTTTTTAATATATTTTATTGATTATTCACAGAGAGGAAGGGAAAGGGATAGAGAGTTAGAAACATCAATGAGAGAGAGACATCCATCAGCCACCTCCTGCACGCCTCCCACTGGGGATGTGCCTACAACCAAGATACATGCCCTTGACCGGAATCGAACCTGGGACCTTTCAGTTCGCAGGCTGACACTCTATCCACTGAGCCAAACCGGTTTCGGCTCTTTACATCTTTTTAAATTCTTCAAATATCGTTTCCATCCACTATCATTCTGTATTAGTGTCAGGTGTACAACGTAGTGGTGAGACAATCATATACTTTACATATGCTCCTCTGGGGGTTCCTGAAAGATCCAGGTTTTACAGCAGGAATGGGTGAGTTTGAAGTAATTACAGATTTAATGATTAATTTTTTTAAAAAGGAGGCTAGACTGGTTGCATCCGGAGGATTTCTACGGTGACCAGAGAGTTGATCCACATTAAACCCAGAAGATGGCATCGGCCAGACTCCATCTCCTTCCTCGTCCTCCTCCCTCAAACACTGGCATGGCTGCCCTCTCTTTAGGTTCAGGGGTGCATATTCTGCCTGAAACGGCGGCTCCCTCTCATCTACGGTTGCCAAGCATTTGAACACAGGCTGACAAACAGAGCCCCGCGGTGGGTGACTCGCACCCGGAGCCGTTGGACAGCAGCAGGTGCAGGAGTCTGTTCCGCTGGTTGGGAGGGACCGGAGAGCTGGCTGGGGAAGAGCGTGTCAGCACAGCATCCTGTCTCCTCGCCGGTGCCCGCGCCTCCCGCTTGCCGGTGACGGTGATGGATGACCTGGGAGACCGTCACAAGCCGCTAAGCAGCCGCCTTCGTCAGGCCTTTCTGTGGTTCAGGAAACAAAGCCGATAAGATCAAGAGGCACCGTCATCCCGGCTAATGTCCTGCATCCGTCTTGTGCCCCGGCATCCGCCCTCTGCGGGCGTCTGCCCTTCCACCGGCCCGAGGTGTGCAGGGGTGAGTGGGGGGAGGGCAACCTCACTGCAGCTTAAAAGAAGCGGGGTTCCTGGCGGGCAGGGGTGGCGGTTTGGGGTGTGTCTGTTCTCTTCATTTTGGGTCACAACGTGATGGGCCTTCAGAGACGGTGGCCCTGTGGTCAGCTGGGATAACTCGGAAACTCAGCCTGGAGACCCAGCACCCCTCCTCCCCTCACTGTGTCCCTCTTCTTCCTGCTTTGCTCTGGCCCCTTGTGGTCCTCAGGGGTGAACGTCGAAGAGAAATGAGGCAGGAGGACTCGCTCTGAAAGGTGAGGGGTCACGCCGGGGACCTCCCGATGCCCTCAGGATGGAGGAGGAAGAACACTGTGTTCTGTCATTTGCAAGGAGTCGCTTTTCTATTTCCTGCGGTTCCTCTCATGGCCCGTGTGTCGCCCTGAGGCAGGTACGAGGGAAAGGACAACATGTTCTGTTGACAAGGGAGCCGGGAGTGCCTGCCAGCACTGCCTGTCCGAGGGCGGCTGTCCGTGTCTCACACGGCCTGGCTGTGTGTGTGTGTGTGTGTGTGTGTGTATGTGTGTATGTGTATGTGTGTGTATCTGTGTGTGTGTGTGTGTGTGTGTGTGTGTGTGTGTGTGTGTGTGGAAACGGATTTAGCAGTCGAGGTGGACCTGGGAGGAGTCGTCCCGGGTAAAGGTTGCTCACGTCCCCAAAGTCTGAAGCTCTCCCATCACTGCTCTCATCAGCGTGACAGTTCAAGTCACACTCCAGTGCAGAGCATCTGCGACCTGTTTTGCAAAGAGGCATCCACCGTGGTGTCTATTCGCCGGCACAGAGAGCGACAAATTGGCTTCCTCGCAGGTAGCTCCTGGTCCCCCTTCCCCTGAAAGCAGTGGTTCTCAACCTTCCTAAGGCCGTGACCTTTTAATACAGCTCCTCATGTTGTGGTGACCCCCAACCATAAAATTATTTCCGTTGCTACTCCATAACTGTAATTTTGCTACTGTTATGTATTATAATGTAAATATCTGTGCTTTCTGATGGTCTTGAGTTGACCTGGGACCCACAGGTTGAGAACCGCTGCCTGTAAGGATCATTTAAATGTCAATACATTGGGGATTTTTTTCTTTTTTGGGGGGCAGGTTATTAGATTTTCTTCAGATTGCATATAAAATTATAAAATACCCGGTTCAGCCTGGGAACTAGATGTGCTTCATGGGATTTAAAAAAAATAAAAATAAATCTTCTGAAACCTTAACAAACGCAAAAAAAAGTAAAAATAATCGCTGTGCTGCCCCGAACTTGCCCAGAGATAAGGATCGCTGCTGAGAAATACATCGCGAGGTTTTGCTGGAATCCGTTTCTTCTGAAAACAAGAGAAAAGTAATTTATCCGGAAAGGAGCGAAGCAGCGCCCAGAAATCGCTATCATGGTCCGGAGCGAACTAATCACTTTACCCGCGTCTCCCCGTGCGTTTATCCGCCTCCCGATGCCTCCCCTAATTAGAGGGGAGAGCAGGGCGGCCCTGGGCAGGGAGGGAGGCGGGGATTAGGGTTAAGAAAACACTTGTATGGGGCGCTCCCGGCCTCCCCTGGTCGGGGTGAAAGATTCTCAAAGCATCGCCCGGCCCCGCTAATCCATGACCCTCAGCGGGGAGGAAGTGTTAACAACTGAGTGGAGAACTCACCCTCTCGGACAAATGCATCAAACACGGCTCTCCTCCTTTGATTGGTGGGTATCCCTTGTTGTTCGGGGCCCCATTAAGGAGTCCTCATCCCGGGGGGGGGGGGCCGGGGGCGGTAAGCCCCGGACAGAGCGAGGGCTGTTCCCAGCTCTGCGTTCTTCAAAGGCAATTTACACTAATTATCCGAGTCCAAGGCGGCGTTACCCACATTCTCGGAGGGAACCCTCCCAGCAGGTAAACGTGCTTTTGAAATGTTAATTTATGACGAAGGTATAAAAACATGTCCTCGAATTAAAAAAAAAAAATGAATAGCCGCTTTAAAGGATGGGGCTGAGACGTGCTGTCCCTGTTTTATTCGCACCAACGCCTCCAGCATTCCGTGTCTTTGAAAAAACACCGGTTGCCCAGGCGCAGGGCCGTGCATCCCCCTCCCCGCCCGGCACTGGGGTGCACACAGAGGTCTCCCCGAGTTTGGGCCTTTCTCCACCCAGGGAAGCCGAATGCACCCCTGTCCGGCTGCAGTTCACAAGCAGCCGGTGACTTCCCGCCTCGCAGAATCTGCCCGTGAGCTTGGCTGCTATTGCTCAGTCAGGGACGTGTTCAAAAGGCCCTCGTACATGCCATCGCTCGGTCCCCAACAGCCTCTCTGGTCTAGAAGGAGGAAGGCAGCATG
The DNA here is from genome assembly GCA_004026805.1 of Lasiurus borealis. Classification (NCBI taxonomy): domain Eukaryota; kingdom Metazoa; phylum Chordata; class Mammalia; order Chiroptera; family Vespertilionidae; genus Lasiurus; species Lasiurus borealis. The sequence goes on from PVJN01040715.1 coordinate 14,316, forward strand.
GGCAGTCTCTCCAGCAGCAGCTCCGAGTCCATCCCGCAGGGCACGCGAACTGGTAGGTTTCCCGGCAGGTGTCCCAGGGTGTCCACACACACGCAGAGCCGGGTCATCACGTTAGCGGCGCTGCCTTGCCTTGTGGCTCGGTCTCTACCAGCGGTTCTCAACCTGTGGGTCGTGACCTGTTTTCTGATGGTCTTAGGCTCTACAGCAGTGACCCACAGGTTGAGAATCACTAGCAGGGTCGCCTAAGACCATCAGAAAACACAGATATTTACATGACGGTTCACCACAACACGAGGAACTGTATTAAATGGTCACAGCATTAGGAAGGTTGAGAACCACTGCTCTACCCCGTTCCCCAGCGATGGGTGAGAGAAGGGCTAGGGTAAGGGAGTCACTGAAAGCAGACTCTGCCATACGTGGAGGGAACCCAGGGCTCAGGAAAGAGACACCAACGAGGCTCCCCCCATTACAGAAGTGCCAATAGTGACCCCTCCTGGTGACCCCAACAACTCACAGGGTCCCGGCAGTGCAGCTGGCTGTCGGTGAAGACAACTTTCCCGTTATTCTTTCATTCCGGACAGTCCGGCATCTACACGCCAGTGTGTGAGAAGCAATCCCCGCCCTCCAGCTGCTCGGGACAAGAAGGGAAATAAGCTTGTGAGGCTGAAGCAGAGGTCTGAGCACGGTGGGGGGGAGGGGGATGGAAAGAGAGATCCACGCTGTCCAACAAACCCAGGAGGCTGTGCACACAAATAAAATAAAAGTTCACAGAGCAGCCCTGGCCAGGGTGGCCCAGCTGGCTGCGTGTCATCCCCTGCACCAAAAGGTTGTTGGTTCGATTCCCCATCAGGGCACGTTCCTGCCTTTTCAGGGTCGATCCCTGAAAGGAGGTGTGCGGGAAGCAGCCAATTGATCAATATGTTGTGCTCCTACATGGATGTTTCTCTCTCTCTCTTTCTCTCTCCCTCTCTCTCAAAAAAAATCACTAAACTGTTTAAAAAATAGAAAAGGATTTGTGAAGCAGAGGAAAAGACAGTCTGGGGTTGAAAAAGGTGCGTGTAAGGGCCCTCAGGGACATAACCGCTGAACATCTTCAGAGGCCTGAAGCTGGGTGGGGTCTCCCGCCTGTCCAGAGCCACAGGGAATGAGTGGGGAGGAGGGGGAGACAAAACTGGAGAGGAGGGGAAGGGTCCCCCTCAGCGGTCCTGGAAAATGCGGTACATCTTCCCAAAGACTCGTGGTCTCCAAACCTTTTCGTTCATGTACCCCCAGCCCTGAAAAAGGGATCGATCATCCCCAGCATATGTATAGCTGTGATTAAATTATGCCCATGTACTGATTCCAATCTATCGTAATAAGTACTAGTAATGCTTATTTTGTTTCTTATCTTTTTTTATGAAAGCATGTTAATTGAAATTCTAGTTTTTCTTTCCTCGGCCCAGTGGATTGTTGATATTATCAAACTAGAGGCCCGGTGCAGGAAATTCGTGCACATGGGGCAGGGTCCCCTCAGCCCAACCTGTACCCTCTCACAATCCGGGACCCCTGCAGGATCAGGCCAAAACTGGCAGTCAGACATTCCTCTCCCAATCCAGGACCACTGGTTCCTAACTGCTCACCTGCCTGCTTGCCTAATCATCCTTAAACGCTCTGCCTGCCTGATCAACCCTAACCACTCTGCCTGCCTGCCTGATCGCCCCTAACCACTCTGCCTGCCTACCTGATCACTCCTAACCGTCTCTGCCTCAACCCTCACCACAGCAGCTTCATCTGGAAGGATGTCCAGAATGACGTCCAGAAGGTAATTCAGCTGTCTGGTCTTATTAGCATATTATGCTTTTATTATTATAAATGCTCCTAAGTTGATGGGCCCCTGGAAAACCAAGGTCTGCCCAGAAGCTTCCTGTCCATCATAGTAAGGCATGCATGCGTCCACTTCCTATTGCAGCCTGAAACTTGCTAAGAGTGCTGACCTACTTAGGTCAGAAACAGGTGGAGTTCAAGTACAGCAGGAGCCAAAGGAGCCCCCACCAGTGGGTCAGCAGGGGCACCCTTCACATCCCACAAGGGACACCTAGTCCTTCCTGCACCTAACCTCTGGTCCCTTCTGTCTTAGAGTAAGTAGTACCTCAGCACCCCCAGAGCACGACTAAAAATTCCAGAGGCTAGAATGCAGCCAAAAATATAGTAAGAGCACCCACAGGTCAAGTCTAATAAAAAATAATAATAACGAATAGTTGTAGCATCATTAAAGAATATGTAGGTCACTTTGGAGCTGGATGCTAATTTGTACTTTCCAATTGTCTGGTAAGGGCATTTTTCTATAGATTGCTTATGAATTTCCCCAACACACACACAAACATATCTTAATTTATTTATTGCTCAACTAATTCTAGAGTGTTTGGGACCTAGATTAGATGCCTGCAAGATAGAGTAGCTACTGCTAGAAGCCATGAACTATAGTGACACTTCCCTCTGCAAAACTTGGCTCTGGGACTGGAATTTTCACTTAGGTCATGAAAAATAGTGTGCTCCTTAAGGTTGTAGAAGTGACTAATGGAGTCAGGATGTCTCATGCTGTTACCATTCATCCATCTATCCATCTCTCTACCCATCTATCCATCCATCCATCCACCCATTTCTCCACCCACCTATCTATCCATCCATCCATCCATCCATCCATCTCTCCACCCACCTATCCATCCATCCATCCATCCATCTCTCCACCCACCTATCCATCCATCCATCCATTTCTCCACCCACCTATCCATCCATCCATCCATCCTACAAATGTTTACTGTTACTGAATATCTACAGTGTGCCATGCACTCACACACAGTATTTATAGTCATGATTGGAAGGCCCAGATTTTCACCTGGTATTTATATGTTACTTGCCAGACAACAGAGGAGATAAGGCATCTAAAATGATGGTGCAGAACGACTGTACGCTAGCTATCAACCTCATTCCTGATCGGTGCTCTTCTCATGTCGGGTATTCAACATGTCTCTTTAAATCCAATCGTCACAACATGTCCATGTCTGCTTGGAGAATATGGCAAAAATCTTATTTGCAAATGATCACAACCCAGATCCTCCCTGCACTAGCCTTCCCTTTCCTTTCCTCTTAAGAAATGCTTTTTAGTCTATAAATAGAGCAAATGAATGGCATCTAAATAAGGAGGGGGAGCAGAAAGCGAATGTTGAACACGCTTGGAGGACAAATTGCTCCCAGTGGTTTCACCGTGTACCTTCATCTGCAAATAATGAATACGAAATCGCGGATCCGTTTACCTCATCTTGTATCCAGAAGATCTTCAGGGCCACGGCCCAGCCTTCCTCACAGGACGTCCTGGGAAAGAGGAAGAGTAGATTCCCATAAAAATTTCTATGGTTCAAAGTCTCCACCAGTTAATCTGGCCGCCCCTTCCCCACCACCGCCATTTAGTTTGAATTAATGAGGATGGATTCACTAATGAAGCCAAGAACGCTCTTCGTGCCGAGAGACAATGCGTCCTGGGAAGTGGCTCTATGAAATCATCTCCACGGCACATGCGGGGAAGCGAGGAGGACGAGGCTGATGGCGCCTGGCCCGGGGCTTAGGATCAGAAGGGGATGAGCTTTAGAACGAAGAGATTTTTTTTTCACTTTAAAAAGCACAAAGACGCAGCTTTTTCTCACATGGAAAGACCATACTGTGAAATGAAAACACTTAAGGGATCTCTCATTGTCTGGATCAGCACAAAAATAGGAGCTTCGGCTGCGCAAGAACCAAAACATGTGCCTGCACGCGCTTGTCAGTGAGGATGCATGCGTTTCACATGCAGAAAGGCATGTGTGTGTACTTGTGAAGTGGCCTTAATGGGCAACCACACAGCCCGCCTGGGAAACTGGGCAAAAGGGGGTGTATGGACAGTGGTGACTTAAAACGTCACTGATGTGGGCGGGGCAGCACAATCCGGTAGAAAAAGCACCAGGCTTGGCAGCCAGTCCCAGACCCCCTAACCCCCCTCAGACCCAGCTCCTCAACCGTCTGCTAAGGTGGCTGACTGCAGGCGTCTCTCAGCCTGGCTAGAAAAATCCAGTTCAGTTGGCTCGCCCGCCAAGGGCTCTGTCCTGGCTAAAATGGTCAAACTCCCGGTAGGAAATACTTGATAAAGCCATCGGAGAGGGAAGCTGAGTGGGTGGAAGCAAGGGTTTCCAAAAATAGCCATACAAAGGGGGTTTCTTACATTTGGATGGAAGAGGGGGAGGCGTAGTTTTGATTCGAGCACATGCACATACATACACACACACACACACACACACACACACACAGGCCGCTATGGGATGCATTCTGTAAGCCCCCGCAGTGCGACGCCCGCTTGCATAAACTGGCTGTGCAAGCATTCGCATCACATGGCCTCTCTCTCCTCGGCCCTTAATTCTCATTAAAACCAGCCCAGCGGCCTCCGTGGGTAGAGGGAGAGAGGCTGGACATGAAGGAATGCCTGTCCCACGGTGACCGTCTCTTCCTCTGCATCACAGCACCGATACCAAACACGCAAACAGATGTTTCTCTCGTTACAGCGCGTATGCAAATGCTGCTGGTGGGGGGAGCGGGACCGGCTGGGGTGGAGAGATCACTGGGGGTAATTAAAGGTTAATCCAGTTTTCAGTTCACAGAGGACATGACAAGAGCGGCGGGAAAGGAAAATTGTCACTTAACCTCCAACTCATTACCAAAGGCGCATGGGTTCTCGACAGAAATAACACAAACATCGCCGCGCCGATCAGCCCTGCCTCCCACCCACCCCCCACCCCCAACGC
>PVJN01040716.1:0-19123 GCA_004026805.1 Lasiurus borealis
CATCTTCTGATTAGAAGAAACACAGGACAGGTACCATTTTACTAGTATCTATATTCTCTTTCTCACATCTATTTTGCACAGGTAGCAAAACCCAGAGAAGGAAAGAAAATCAGCATCAACCCAAATAAAATAGTTGAATTAAACCTGTTTGAGAGAGCAGGAAGACAGAAGGGAAAGGTTTTTACATTTTATTTTTTTTGTTAAATTTATTGGGGTGACATTAGTTAATAAAAATTATATAGATTTCAGGTATACAAGTCTACAATATATTATCTACATATTATATTGTACATTTACTCCCAAACTGAAGTCTCCTTCCTTCACCATTTATCCTCCCTTTACTCTCTTTTACCTCCCCCATCCCCCCTTCAATTTGGAAATATGGACAAAGGTGGAAGTTTTAAGAAACATTACCTATTGATTTCTCATTTGCAAGTGATAGAGAGGAAACCTCTTGTGAGATTTTTTAAAATATTATTATCACCACCATTTCACCGAAGAAACAATCATATATAATAAAAGGCTAATATGCAAATTGACCAAATGGCAAAATGACCAGTCACTATGATGCATACTGACCACCAGGGGGCAGACGCTCAATGCAAGAGCTGCCTCTTGGTGGTTAGTGTGCTCCCACAGGAGGAGCACTGCTCAGCCAGAAGCCGGGCTCTTAACAGGTGAGCATGGCGGTGGTGGCAGGAGCCTTTCTAGCCTCCAAGGGCTTCTGGACTGTGGGACTTCAAAAGGACATAGTCAGGGCCGAAAGACTCCTCTTGAGTGCACAAATTTTGTGCACGGGGCCTGTAGTATGATAGAAATATCTATTTTCATCTTTAGTGAAATGCCTGTCACTTCTTACTTGGCTTCTGTCCTCCATAGGTTTGATTATTGGGGATAACTTACAAAAAGCCTTTTCAAACTCTGTATAGTACGACACTTGTTTTCCCAAGTATTCCTTTTAATAGGTTTTGTGCATTCTAGGTTCCAGATTATGTGATCATATGCAAATTCCATGCTAAGACTCAAGCAATTGATAGACACGGATTTTATTATATGTTGGAAGCTGCCCATTGTCTTCACTAGCAGAGAGATATGGACAAGGAACCCAGAAGGCTGGTCAACCTTGAAGCTCTGAAAGGTCAGAGCCAACTACCCACTGTTTAGTTGAGACAATGGTAACTAAAGCAACATCCACTTTCTAGTTTTATGTAAATTATTGCTGATCGGCTGTTTTTGGAATTGCATGCCTAAAGGCTATGGGTGTATCCCATAGTCTTAATGAAAAGGATAGCAAGGCAAGAGCAAAATGAAGTCCTTCCCCTTGAGTTGGGCTCCCGCCTGGCCCCCAATATTTCCAAATTAATATTTTCTAGTCTTTTTTATTTGTGTGCGGCCTCCTCCAGAGCCCAAACCCTGAACCACGTAGGTCATGGGGGGACACTCACAACTGTCAGCCCAATGTGGAACACTCACAACTGGCAGCCCTACGTGGGGCACTCACAATTATACAATCCTGAATTACGACAGAAAGCTTTTACTTTTCTTGCACACCCATAACTGCCTGAGATTTCCTTTGCAACTGCCTGCCTTTCAGCAAACCAGTTGGGTTTCAGTTTATAGACTCCAAATTCTATCACAAACATCAGTTTTTGTGATGGGAAAAATACTCATCCAGAACTAAAACAAAATACTAGGACCATTCTTTCCTGGCATTAAAATGTTCCAAGCAAATGATGTTTTATGTACAGATGTATTCAATTCAATTCAATTTTTGAAATATCATAGAAATTGCCAAGCATGGTGTTGGAGGTTTTTTGTTTGTTTGTTTGTTTGTTTGTTTGTTTTTGGGGGGAGTGAACCTTTTGGTCTTTATTCTGAACTTGGATTCTGAAGTCCTTGAGAGTGGTTCCTTTTGAAAAGCTTTCCAGTTATAAAGATCGTAAAAGTTTCATTAATAACTGCTTTGAAAGCATAAAACATCTTCCTCTTGCATTGAGTCTAATATACCATTAAAAAATTGTTAAAATGTGCTGTGAATTTGTCATCTTTTGAAGATTCATTCTATGGGGAGATAGGCAAGATAACCTCTTGGCTCCAAAATGTTAGAGATACAATAAGAAGCTTTAACATAACTTCCCTATTGCACAGTTTGGTGTAAGAAGGAAGCTCACCATGGAAGAAACAGTGTTGGAGCTGACTATTTGTAGCATTAGTGCCAGTGTTGGTAAACCAGATAATTCTTTTTTAAAAAATATATTTTTATTTATTTCAGATAAAAAGGGAAAGGGTGGGAGAGAGATTGAAACCTCAATGATGAGAGAGAATCATTGACTGACTGCCTCCTGCAGGCCCCACACTGGGGACTGAGCCCACAACCCAGGCATGTGCCCTGAACGGGAATCAAACTGTGACCTCCTGGTTCATAGGTGATGCTCAACCACTGAGCCACTCTATTGGGCATGAACTAGATGATTTTTTAATGGCAGGGCTCCAGACCTGAGACCTACAGACAAATAGAAGTAAGGAACATAGGCTCTAGGATTGGAGAAAGGGAGAACTCTGACCCTATCTAATATTTACCTGGTTGTGATCCTTAGACCACTGCATCAAAATCACCTGGGGTTGTTTAAAAAACAGTTTTCTGCTGGCCGTTGTGGCTCAGTGGTTGAGTATGGAACTATGAACCAGGAGGTCACTGTTTGATTTCCAGTAAGGGCACATGCCTGGGTTGCCGGCTCATCCCCGGTGTGGGGCATGCAGGAGGCAACCAATCAACAATTCTTTCTCATCATTTATGTTTCTATATCTCTCTCCCTCTCCCTTACTCTCTGAAATCAATAAAAAATATATTTTTAAAAAGCAGATTCCTGAGCCCCACCCCAAATCTACCAAACCAAACTGTCATTTTGGGAAATACCTTGGAAACTGCAATTTTAGCAATCACACCTATGTGATTATTATAAATAGTAAAGTTTGGGAATCAATAAACTGATGCTTCTGAAATTAGGCTAACATCCCAAGATACTACATTTTAGCCCTACTATTTTTTAAAATATATTTTTGTTGATTTCAGAGAGGAAGAGAAAGGGAGGTAGAAACATCAATGAGAGAGAATCATTGATCCACTGCTTCTGCACTCCTCCTCTTCCCCCAAACTGGGGATTGAGGCTGCAACAGGGGCATGTGCCCTGACTTGGAATCAAACCATGACCTCTTGGTTCATAGCTGATGCTCAATTACTGAGCCACATCGGCTGGGCAAGATATACATCTTTCAATGACTCTTTGCATTTGAAAATAACTTTACTCTCCCATAAAGCAAAACTTGAAAACAACAGTCAAGACTTTAGAAATACATTTGAGTAGATGCATAGGAGTTTGGGAAGAAACTTTAACACCAAAGTTTTCATCTCCCCATTAACAGGAATTATTACCCAGTGTATTTTCAAATGTTTCTGTCCATTTCAGCAGAGAAGCTCAGGATTGTGATTGAAAGTAGCTGCCACCATGGCCCTGACCCCACCCACTTGCTTAGTGGTCACTTCTGAAAGATTCATGGACTATATTGTGGAAAGCAAGGGATTAGGATAATTTTCAATTTATACAGATGAAGCAGAATTTAAATCCAAACTCCAATTTAGAAAATCTGTCTAAAATGTAATTCTGGTTTTTTTTGTGTGTGTGGTTTTTTTTTTTTTTTTTGGTCTGAAAAAATTTACACTGGTGATTATAGGTGAATTCCTCTTTATATATTTTTTGATTTAATAAATCTTTATTGTTCAGATTCTTACAGTTGTTCCTCTTTTTCCCCCATAGCTCCGCTCCATCCAGCTCCCACCCCTCCCTCTGCCCTTAACTCCCCCGGCATTGTCCTCATCCATAGGTGTATGATTTTTGTCCAACCTCTCTTTTCAACCCCCTCACCACTTTCCCCCTGAGAATTGTCAGTCTACTCCCTTTCTATGCTCCTGATTCTATTATATTCACCAGTTTATGCTATTCATCAGATTTTTAATTCACTTGATTTTTAAATTCACTTGTTGATAGATATGTATTTGTTGATCATAAGTTTTATCTTTACTTTTTTCTTCTTCTTCCTCTTCTTAAAGAGTATCTTTCAGCATTTCATATAATACTGGCTTGGTGTTGATGAACTCCTTTAGTATTTTCTTATCTGTGAAGCTCTTCATCAGCCCTTCAATTCTGAATGATAGCTTTGCTGGGTAGAGTAATCTTGGTTGTAGGTCCATGCTATTCATCACTTTGAATATTTCTTGCCACTCCCATCTCGCCTGCATAGTTTCTGTGAGAAATCAGCTGACAATCGTATGTGTGCTCCCTTGTAGGTAATTAACTGTTTTTCTCTTGCTGCTTTTAATATTCTCCCTTTGTATTTTGCTCTTGGTATTTTAATTATGATGTGTCTTGGTGTGGTTGTCTGAGGACTCCTTTAATTTGGGGTTCTGTGCACTTCCTGGACTTGTAAGTCTATTTCTTTCACCAGGTCACCAGGTGGGGGAAGTTTTCAGTCATTATTTCTTCAAATAGGTTTTCAGTATCTTGCTCTCTTTCTTCTTCTGGCACCCCCATAATTCTGATGTTGTTATGCTTGAAGTTGTCCCAAAGGCTCCTTATAATATCTTCACATTTTTGGATTCTTTTTTTTTTTCTTTTTGCTCTTCCAGTGGAATGTTTTCTGCTTCTTTGTATTTCAAATCTTTGACTTGATTCTTGCGTTCCTCTAGTCTGCTGTTAGTTCTCTGTATAATATTTTTTTTATTTCAGTCAGTGTATGTTTAATTTCTAGTTAGTCCTTTTTCATCCCCTCTTGGGTCTCACTAAATTTATCTATCTTTTCTAGAAAATTCTTGAAAAATATTACAACCGTGGTTTTGAACTCTATATCCAGTCATTTGTTTTCCTTCATTTTTTTTTATTTGTGATCTGTTCCTTTGTCTCCACATTTTCACTACTTCCCTGAGTTGGTAAAGTAGCTTTGTGTGCTAGGTGTGCTATATGGCCCAGTGTATCCACCTCTCCAGTTACCTGAGGTGGACTCTCTTGGTGCACCCCTTTGTGAACTGTTTGTACAGCCTTGTTGTAGTTAAGTCTTGATTGTTGTTGGTATCACTGGGGGGGATTGACCTCCAATCCAATTGGTTGTGAGGATCAGCTGTGTGTGTCTATGCTAGGAAAACTTCTGTGTTAGAGTCAGCCTTATGATACAAGACTTGCACAATTGCAAAAGCTTCTTTGTTTAGTTTGGATGGGGCAAAGTCTCAGGACTGAGCAGAGAGCCTTAACTTCCTGTCAGCCCCACCCTATGTGGCCCCTAGGTCTCAGTGTCCCTCGGTAATCACTGCAGCCCTCTCTGCACACTCATGCTCACGTGCCTCCAGACCTCTGACTTACCAGCTCCCCTGAGTTTCCATGTGCTCCGGGGACCCACCTGAGTCTGGGTCCCCAGAGTCTTGCCTGAAACTGTGTTTCAGTGCAGTTGGAAGTGGATTTCAGCACGGTTTGGGGGTTCTGTCTCCCTCCTGCTGGAGAAAGCCAATGGCACAATCAGCAGTCAGCCCTCCAGACCTCTCTTTTTTTTTTTTTTGCAGCTCCCTTAAGTTTCTGTGCACTCCTCCCTTTTCACAACAGTCCAGACTCCCCCCATGTGAGTCTCGCCCAGAACTGTGGTTCAATGCAGTCGGAATTGGGGTTAAGTGCAGTCGGGAGTTTCCATCTCCCTCCCAGTAGAGGAAGCCAGCCAGGCACTCTCCCATCTGTTCTCTCCATGTGTGTGTCTCTGTACCTCAGCTTTTTTCAGCTCCTCTGAGTCTCTGTGAGCCCTTCTCTTTCCTTCTAGTTGTAAAATTACCACTCAGCCAGCATTCCTGTGGTTCTGGATGATGTTCTTTCTGTCTTTTAGCTGTAGTTTTGAAACTGTTGTGCAAGGCAGCAGTTTAGGTGTTCACCTATGCCACCATCTTGGTTTCTCCAAATTCCTCTTTAATTATCCACAATCTTGCTGGGCCTCGGGGTCTCCTGAATGTATCATCGGTCAATAGCACAAGACTACATCTGTACCACAGATAGGACACTTGGGTAAATTATTCTAGCTAAGAGGATTCCATAACAATATAATTGTTATTTTATTTTAATATAAATAGTTCTGAACTTTTTATAGTCCTCTGTCTCAGCCTATTCTATCATCATTTGCCTCTTTTCCTCAAAGTGGATTGGGCAGGGGAGTGGTAAGGGGAAGATTCACCACAGACATTCCCATAATTATGGGCTCTAAATCATAGAGCTTTAGTTAGAAACAAGACTTCTCTGTATTTGAGACCTAATGTGGCTGCCTTAACACTTTTTCCAGTGTTTCCCAAAACACCCCCTTCTCAGGGTATGAATTACATATAAAATTTATCAAATAAATTTGAGAAACACTAAACCATATGAGTTAACTGCTTTCTTTCCTGAAAGACTTCCAAGAGCCTTGATTATACTAACATGCATTGAGAATCTGCAGAAGAAAATTATAACATGCAGCATCTCACAAATGTATGTAACTATTAATTCCTTTTTACATAGAGCATCTTATGTGATTAGCTTGCTACCCCCACTCAAATGTTACCACAGCTACACAAATAATCATTAAGTGTTACCTACTTTTTTTTGCTTTTAATTCCTCACTCAGGATATTTTTCCATTAGTTTCTAGAGAGTGGAAGGGAGGAAGCAGATAGATATTTTAAAAAGAGAGAAAAGGGATAGAGAGAGAGATAAAGATAAAGAGGGAGAGAGAAACATCAATGTAAGAGATACCTCGATTGGTTGCTACCAGGCTAGAGAACTTACAACCAAGGTATGTGCCCTCAACCAGGAATCAAACCCATGACATAAAAGCTTTTCCCAAAATTTAACGAAAAGAATAAACATAAACTATGAAAAAAAAATAATGACTCATCTCCATGCCACAATCTTAGAAACATTGCAGATAAGGGAAATGAGAAACAGTACTTCCTCAGAATTGATACAACTCTCATCAAGCCCCTCTCTCCCATGCATAGTGGAAAGAATGTATGTGGATAAAAATCTTGAAAGTACACTGAAAGGAAAATACTTGGAAAATCTCTGAAGAAGAGTCACTTCTTGCCACCTCAGTATCTTGCCAGACTATTATTGAGAGTCAGTAAGGCTTCAGTTTTGATTTTACAGGCTGGGACAGATGCTGGAGTGAGAAGACAAAACAATCATAATCACCCACAACTAACCTTTTCTGGAAACTAAGAGTAAGAGCAATAAAAAAATAAATTAAATATAAAATTTTCTGAAGGAGTGAGGGACTCAGAAAGAAGAGGGTCATGCTCTGATGAATTCCCCCACCAAGCATGCAGGATAATAATACTGTGGCCAAAACCCAAAAGTTTTGTGCATTTTTTTCTCTTCTATCTAAGAGGTGGAGATGAAGTACCAAGTTAATTTCTGGCATTGATTGTATTTGTTAGAAGAAAAGTCACTAGGCTTCATCTTGAGTTAGAGGACAACCTGAAACTGAAGGTGTTAGGGTCGAAACGCTCGCCGCTCAAAGGAAGGCTCCAAGAGACGTTCTCATGCAAACAGCAAAGGGTTTATTCACCAGCATGCTGGGGCTCACAACATACTCTGAAAGCAGAGCAGAGGCTGAGAGCCTCGAGTCCATACAAAGCTGAGCTTATATACTATGTGACAAGCAACAGGGTTATACAAGGTCAACACAGAGTTTTATTTCCTCATTCCTGCACACATCTCACAATCTACAGACTCCGCATATTTCTGATTACCATGGGGTTACGATAATGGGATGGGACTGATGGTTATCTCTGGGTTAGTTTCTGGAGACATCTGGACCATGTCTCCTGTCTCTGTTCTCAACCCTGAGACTGTAATTACAGGATGTAACTGGGGGATATGATTTTAAGCTGAGCTGTGTTAACTCTGGCCCAATCCTGATTTTTGCAGCCTTACAAAGGTATCTATGTGGAATATATGGTGCTACCACTTGAGTTAGTGGTTGCCCATCCCAACTGTACATTAGAGTCTGGGAAGCTAAAACCTACCAAATGCCGAGCCTCAGGCCAGACCATGTGAATCAGAATCTGGAAGTGAAGCCCAAGTATTAGTACTTTTAAAAGGTTTCCCCCATGTGATTGTGATGCCCAGTGAGGATAAATAATCATTGAACTAGGCAGAGTGAATCTTGTTATAGGCATTTATTTAAAAGCACAGCCCTAACCGGTTTGGCTCATTGGATAGAGTGTTAGCCTGCGAACTCAGGGGTCCCAGGTTCGATTCCAGTCAAGGGCATGTACCTTGGTTGTGGGCATATACCCAGTTGGGAGTGTGCATGAGGCTGCTGATTGATATTTTTTTCTCATCAATGTTTCTGACTCTCTATCCCTCCCCTTCCTTTCTGTAAAAATTCAAGAAAATATTTTTAAAAAGTGTCAGAAACCAAACATTGTTCTCACTAAATGGATGTAAATAGGAGGCTAGAAGGCTGGTCAACCTTGAAGCTCTGAAAGGTCAAAACCAGCCACTCCCTATCTAATTGAGACAATGAACTTCCCCATCAAATAATCGTGTCAATCCTGACTGATAAGATAATCTACTTGTTACTGGAGTTGCCTGCTTCAGGGCAAAGGGTGTATCCCAAACCTAAATAAAAGGGATGGCAAGGCCAAAGGAAGGTGGTAGTCCTTTCCACTAGAAGAAGGCTCCCGCCTGGCCCCCCAATATTGCCAAATTAATGTCTTCTGGTCTCTCATTTCGTTTGCGTGCGGCCTCCTTCAGAACCCGAACCCTGAAACGGGAACCCTGAACCACGCGGGACATGGAAAGAGGTTCCCACAAAAAGGACAGAGAAGCCCAACCAGGGTGGCTCAGTGGTTGATTGTCGACCCATGAACTAAGAGGTCACCAGTTCAATTCCTGGCCAGGTGACATGCCTGGGTTGCAGACTCCACCCTAAGTAGACAGCTGATCAATGTTTCTCTCTCCTTGATGTTTTTCTCCATATATCTTTCTGCCTTTGTCTCTTAAAATATCTAAAAAAAAATTTAAGAACAGATAAGTAAAAAGTAACTGACAGTAACTGCCTTTGGTACAGCAAAATATGACTGGAACACACAATGCCTATTTGTCAAACTTAAAGAGATACAAAGTGAGAAAGGAGTGAAGAATTCATAACACTGTATATAGAATTACAGAAGTATTTATCTCAAACATAAATAGAATGAAAACATGTAGAATGACAACTCTGCAAAAATACTACAAAAAAAAGCAGCAGAAAGCAAGGGAGAGAAATGAGAGAATAAAATACAGATAATGAATCCATGCTTGAAGAAAACATTCCCCACTAAAGAAAAAAAAATTAAAGAGCACACAGAATCATTGAAACAAGACATCAAAGAAAATGATAAAACAGTGGAATAAACAGTATTAGATGAAAAGGGAGACTACAGAGCTAAGAAAACAATTTGAAAACCAAAGAGTCATTACTGAACTATGAAACGTATTATATACCATGAAAGAAGAAATCAGAGGTCATAATCTTAATATCAGAGAAGATGGAATTCAAAGAAAAAGTGTTTTGATAAAGAACACATTCCGCAATAAGGATATAACTACCATAAATATTCACACACCATATAACTGAATCAGAGTACATAGAATATAAACTACATAAAATGCAAGTCTTCAAAACACAATAGTAGGAGTAGATTTTAAAACATTTTATCATCTAAGATGGATGAGGTAGACAAAAAATAAATAAGAATAGCCAGGAAAATTCTGAAAAAGGAGCCAAGAGAAAAAAATTAATAGCATGATGAAGCTGCAAAGATTAAGTTTAATAATGAAAAAGAAATAAGTACCACAGATCAATGTAATACATTGGAGTCCAGAATTAGACTGATATACATATGGAAATATAGTATATGAGAAAGGTGGCATTTCACATCAGCAAAGAAGGTATGGATAATCAACTAATGATGTTCAGACATGTGACAGTTTCAGAGGGAAAAACTGAAATTCTTCTTTATTTATTATAATAAAACTAGAGGCTTGGTGCACAAAATTCATGCATGGGGGGCTCCCCTCAGCCCAGCCTGCACCCTCTCCAATCCAGGATCCCTCAGGGGATGTCTGCTGCTGTAGGCCCAATCCTGGCCTAAACTGTCAGTCAGACATCCCTCTCACAATCTGGAATCACTGGCTCCTACTGCTCACCAGCCTGCCTGCCTGATCGCTCCTAACTACCTCCCTTGCTGGCCTGGTCACCCCCAGCTGCCCCCCACAAGCCTTATCACCCCCACACAGCTCTCTTTTTGGTCATTTTGCCATCCCTCACTAACCCTCCTGCCAACCTGGCAGCCCCACACAGCCTGTTCGGCCATCCATTTGGTTGTTTCAGTTGTGATAATCGCTTATGCTTATATATATATATATATATATATATATATATATATATATCCTTAATGGATCAAATATTTCAACAGTTAAAAACAAAACTATAAAATTACTAGATAAAAATATGAGGGAGTTAATTTATAAACTCGAAGTTCAAAGAACTTGCAAGCATGATACCTTAAAATCAAAAATAGAAAAAACACCCCACAGCAAAATAAAATTGACTATAAATAAATGTAAGCATTTTATTGAAAACATCAAAAAGAAAAACAAAATACCGAGTGAAAAAGTATTTGTAGCATATATGACAAATAACTGTGTCCTTTTATGTACAATAACCTGTATAAATCAATGACTGTGTGATAAAATAAATAAATAAAAACCATGAAAACCAGGCAAAAAAATAATAACAGGCATTTCTCAGGAAAAGAAATACAAATGGCCATTAAATACATGAAAAGATGCTACATCTTATTCATGATTAATGAAATGCAAATAAAAACAGCAATGAAGATGCCTTTTTCACCCATCACATTTTCAATAATTCAAAAGCTCACCAAGATGAGAAGTAATAGGTACTGTTGGTGGAAATGCAAATAGTTCCCACCTCTGGGGTGGATAATTGGGCAACAGAGGCAGTCCATGTATCCAAGAATAACCACTACTGGAAAAAGTGACACTTAAAGAAAGAAAATATACCTAAAATGAGAACCAGAATATAATAGTATATATTTTTAAAGTTTAATTGGAATCTTATCTTCAACAAAAGTCTATTATATCATATTTTCAAATCAACCAAGCATTCATCCTTTGAACAAAATAATCAAATGTTGATTCTGGATTTCTTTGGTGTGACTTTTGGACAAAAATGTCATGAAGGTACAATAAGGCACTCTTCTCATTATTTCACAAGATCATAAAGAGTAAGTTTTACAAAATATTCAAGGACTTCATGAATTTTCCCAAGGATCTCTTTTGATTGCTGATAATCCAATTATTCTCTTTCATACTATCCATCTTGTCACTATCTATCTGAATTTGTTCTTTTTCTCAAAAGTTAACCTTGCCAAGTCCTCTCCTGTCAAGGGCTTTGTAGAAGTCAGGTAAATCTCCATCACTTTTATCAAGTTCATTAAGTCTTGTGTCTTTCACAGATTTTGAAATTTCACTTTGCAATTGATTTGCCCTCACTTTCCATTGTGGAGACTGTCAAAGACATTTACATGATGGACAAGGATAGGCTCCAGAGCTAAGTAGAAGTGAGTGTTGAGGGAGAAACTGTTTTCTAAGTGGTCATATCCTAAAAAATATTGTTGTGCTCTAATGACTTTTACTTCTCCATAAAATTTTCAGTGTTGGGGACTCAAATAATGAATATCCCATATAATAAAGCCTAATATATTGTCTGGTCATCCAGTGGTTCAACCAAAGTGTAATATGCTAATGATATGCTAAGGACACTCAACTACTTGCTATGACATGCACTGACAGCTAGGGGGCAAACACTCTGAATGGTAGGTTAGCTTGCTGCTGGGGTCTGGCCAATCAGGACTGAGCAAGACAGGCTGGACACAGCCTGGAGCCCTCTCGGGGTCCCTCCCTGGCTGGCCAACTTCCCTGGCCTTGATTGTGCACCAGTGGGGTCCTTCAGACTGGCCTGTGCCCTCTTGCAATCCAGGACCCCTTGGGAGATGTCAGAGAGCCAGTTTCAACCCTACAGCAGAACAACTGGCTGCTATGATGCACCACCAGGGGGCATACACTCAATGCAGGAGCTGCCCCCTGGTGGTCAGTGCATTCCCACAGGGGTAGTGCCACTCACAGCCTCTCCGCCCCTGTGGAAGTGCTAGGGATGTCGGACTGTCATCTTAGGCCCGCCCGCTCCCCCCACAGGCCTAAGCCATTAGTCGGACATCCCTCAAGGGCTCCCAGACTATGAGAAAGTGCATCCCAGACTGAGGGACCCCCAAGTGTATAAATTTTGTGCAGCAGATCTCTAGTTAGGACATAAGGATCTCTTTTTTCATATCAAATTAAAATGCATCTACCTTTTGCACTAGGCATACACTATTCTTTCCCCCTCTTTATTTTAACTCCTACTCATCTTTTAGTACTTAGTTCAAACATGCATTCCACACAGGAACCTCTCCTGGCCTCATTGACTAGTTCAAATGCCCTATATAGGTTCTCAAAGCACATTTGGAACACGTATCATGGTTGCAATTTGACATATCTGTAAATTGCTTAATGACCATCTTCCCTGCTGGACTGTTTACTTCACAGAAGCTGAGATTATGTATGACACAGAGTAGACTCTCAATAAATATTTATTTAAGAAATTATTAACAGCAAAGAATTAAAAAGTACACAGATGTCCACATAATGCAACACTGTGTTAAACAGTCATTAGAAAGAGTAAGGTATGTCATGATATGGAATGATTTTTAAGACATTAAAATTTAAAAAAAGCAAGGTGCATAACAGTCTGTAAGATTCTGTGTAAATCTACAAAGAGTACATATGTATGCCAGTAAGTGCATGCAATATTTTTTCCAGAAATATTAACAGATGTTACCTTTAGTGAGATGTAGTAGGAATTTTTGGGGAGGGAGGTTGCAAGTTTCCTTTTATACATTTCTGTACTATTTGCATTGTTTTATTGAATTCATATATTATTTTTAATTTAATAAAAATGCATTGGTTTTTTATAGAGGGCACAAGTGCTGACTAGCAGAGCAAGACAAGAGGTTCAAAGATCATATAGACAGTCAGCAACTGGAAGCCATGCCAGAGTTGAAACAACCTACTATGAATACCCTATCTTGGTTGGTAGCCCCCATTTCCACAGTAACGAAATCAGAAAACCAAGTCAACTGCTAATCCTCTCTTTTCCTTAGACCTCAGATCTACTCACTTAAGTCTTATTATTCTTATTAACCAAACAGCTTTCCATTTCATTTTTCATCATCTTTCCACTGCCATTGCCCCAAATTAGCTTTTTATTCCATCCCCCTTAGACTACTACAATACTCTTTTATTCTCCTTGCTTCCAGGTTCCACTCAAACAACCCATCCCCTATTCAGCTGCTAGAATAATCTGCTAATCTAATTAAACCAAAACAAAAACTTATAAACCAATCCAGCCTCCTCTGCTACTCTTTTCCATGGCCCTTAAATGTTAAACAATCCAGTATACATAATTTACTGGAAACACCTTATTAGCTTCTTTCTCCGAGATTTTGAGTATGCCTTCCTTTGTTTTTTATATTTTCCATTTCCCCATTTGCTTAGTTAACTTCAACTCATATTTTATTACTTTCTACTCTATCCCTATGCCCACCAAAATAAATTAGCTCCCATAGCATTTTGCTCTCATCCTTCAGAACACTCATCACATTTGTATTTGGTTTTCCTGTATCTGTGTTCCCTACTTCTATCAAGAGAAAGACTATACCCACAGCGCTTGAAAGGGAACTTAGCACATACTACACTGTAGCTCAGTAAACTCTTATTCATTGGCTGACAGTCTGAATGAATGAATGATGAATGATTGCAAATTGGTGTGCATAACTTATTTAAACCCCGTTGGTTATCTCTTGACCATGTGGAAAAAAAAAGTTTATGACATCCTTCATGATTGGACTCTTACCTGTCTCTTCAGGCTCAACTTTCCCAGCCCAAGACTTTGCATCTCCTGCTTTAGCAATTCTGAATAATGTAGAATTCCTGTAACAAACTGTGTTGCTTCTTCTCACCTTCATGTACTGATCCTGTCACATCAATCACTTCTCCCCCCTTCTTCCTCATGTATATCTAGTGAATACCCATTCATTCATTAAAAAAAAAACACCCAGAAATTATCTCTTCAGAGAAGTCTTCCCTGATCTCCTAAAGTTTATTTATGCTTCCTCTTTAACTTGTATGTTTTCTTTTTATACTTATCATTCTGAAAATATTCTCCAGGTAAGGATTTTTGTCTTACTTATCTTTCCCCCTAATTTCTAATACATAACTAGAACATAGTGAACACAAAATGTCTGAAGTGATTGCACATGAATTGGTGTACGTATAAACTTTTAATAGTATATCTATAATACCTCCTTACTTATTTATAATATTTCTGGGAAATAGAATATTTTATCAATATTATTTGTAGTAACTCCATTAACTGCCCTGAAAAATAGCAAATGCATATTTTTATATCTAATAAACCTTTGTGCTGCCGATTGAAAGGCAGCATAAAGCTTTGTTTCCCTGGGACACAGCCAAATCTAGAGCAAACAGAACCCCCGCTTCCACCATCAGATCTAAGGTTTCAAATCCATGTGGCAAGAAAAGCAAAATAAATGGCCTCTACAGACTATGCAGTTTAACAGCAGTGGGAAAAAAAACAGCCATTTAGTACCCATGCAAGCATTCCATGCCATCTTCTCAGGTCACATAAAAGAATTGGACATAGCATAATTAATGATAGGAAAAAAGGGAGGAGAAAAAACAGATTTTCCTTCTATACAGGGACTTCCGAATTCACATATGCCAATTCTGAGTTAGCAAAGCCTATCTACCAGTAAGCACCGTCATTTAGTCTCGGCATTTATATTAAATATTACTAAAGTCATCCTCCAGGTGTACAAAGTGGTTAACAAAGTCATAACTAAATATTGTTATAGCTTTCTAGGACCCCTCCAAGGTATACTAAATTGTTTGTCACTCTTAAACCAAATCAGCATTGGATAATTTATGATTATGGCACAGTCAAGATCCTAGCTCATTTTGGAAACCCTTCTTCATCCTAGTGATTTTGAATTTCTTTGAATAATTGCCTGGAAAACAATTAATCTAGGCTTATCTAGGGAATTTCTGAGTTCTGCATGGGATCTTTCTGGAACATTTCTTTTGGAATACCAGGGATCAAGGCAAATTCTGCCCATCTTTCAAAGCCAAGTCCCAGTGCTATCACATTCAATAAGCTTTTCCTGTTTAACACCATTTCGACCTGAACAAACCTTTGCCAACATTTCTATAGTGCTAATAGTCTGTGTCCCATGACTAAAGGCTTGATTATAAGTGCTGCGTATTATTATTCATTTGTCTTGTCTAGGTTATTTTTCTTCACAAACTAGAGTAGTAGAAAGTTCTCTTAAGGTAGAAATCAAGACTTCCCATTAGAGCCCAGCTCAACAAATGTCATCTAGCACTTCCTATTCTCTAGATTACATTGGTTGTAACTCTTTTGGTCACAAAACACAGAAATTCAGTTGAATAGCTTAAGTATAAATGGTGACTTAATTATACAAAGGAATATATAAGTTTCTTATAGGACCCAATGAGAGAAATAATAGTGGACCTGAGGAATGGGCTGTTTTACTCTTTCTTCAGCTAGATTAACCTGTAATCTTCCTTCCTACTTTCCTCTACTTTGTGTACCAATGTGGTAGAAAATATAGCTTCAGGTAATCCTTAAACATACATCACTGATACAGCCAGAAAGTCAGAATCTTTCTCAAAGTTTCAATTTAAATTATTGTAGCATGAACTCTGGCTCAGGTGAGGTCACACGCTAAACTCTAAGCCTGCCAACTCTGTTGAGAATCTAATAACATAATTTAAATATAATATGGTTAAGTGTTTTAAAAAGAGGTGAATTTGTAATACTATAAGAGCAAAGAGAAGGGAAATGGGGATTAGAGAGTATTGTTGAAAAAAGAGAGTTAACAGGAGAGAAATACATTTCAAGCAAAGAGTACATCATAAATTAAGAAAGAGATGGACAAATGAAACAGAATATGTCTGAAGGTCTAAAACTAACATAAAATAAGAGATATCAGATGCTTAAATACAGGTTAGAGAGGTAGGTAAGGGAAAAATAATGAAAGTCCTTGAATGACATATTAGGAAATCCAGTTCTATGTAGGATATGGCATAATCTGATGTATGTTATAGATGACTCTGACAGCTGTGTAGCAAATAGATTAGAAGAGAAAGAAGACACCCTACCAACTAGCATTAAGTACACATTTGGGCAAACTGGACTAACATCTGGATGAATGAATGCAATCCACAGTATCCTGTTTCTGGCCACAAGAGATGACCATTTCTTTGATCACTGCTACCCCATACCCTTCACTGCCAAGTTGAAGGGGGTTTTGTTTATGTATTCCAGTACATAAGTCACTAATTTTATTATATTTTTAAAAAAGCATTTATTGTTTAAAGTATTACATGTTACCCTTTTTTTCCACCATAGACCTCTTTTAGCCCTCCCCTGGCCCAGGCCTTTGCTACCTTATTGTCTGTGTTAAGGTTATGCATACATGCATATAAGTTCTTTGGCTGATCTCTTTATTAATCACAAATTTTATTTTATTTTTTAACATTTTTTATTGTGTTACATGTATACTATCTTCCCAGTGTCCCCCCGCCAGGCTTACCCTAAACCCCCAGTGTCTTGTGTTCATCCATTATGCTTACATGCATGCATACAAGTCATTTGGTTGATCTTTTATCTACCCCACCTCTCTTAATCTTCGTGCTGTAATTTGACAGTCTGTTTGATGCTTCGTTGCCTCGGTATCTATCCTTTGGTTCATCAGTTTAAATGTCATTTATTATCCACAAATGAGTGAGATCATGTGGTTTTCCTTCATTGACTGGCTTATTTCACTTAGCATAAGGCTCTCCAGTTCCATCCAGGTTGCTGCAAATGGTAAGAATTCCTTCTTTTGAATGCATCATAGAATTCCATTGTGTAGATGTAACATAGTATTCTGATCTACTCATCTGCTGACAGGCACCTAGGATATTTCCAAATTGTAGCTATTGTAAATTGTGCTGCTATGAAAATAGGAGTGCATAAATCCATTCTGACTGGTGTTTCTACATTCTTAAGATATATTCCTAAGAGTGGGAATGCTGGGTCAAATTGGAGTTCCATTTTTAGTTTTTTGAGGAAACTCCATACTGTTCTCGACAGTGGCTGCACCAGTCAGCATTCCCACCAACAGTGCACAAGGGTTCCTTTTTCTTCACATCCTGCCAACACTTGTCATTTGTTGATGATTGCCATTCTGACAGGTGTGAGATGGTATCGCATTGTCATTTTGATTTGCATCCCTAGGATAATTAGTGACTTTGAGCATGTTTTCATGTGTCTCTTGGCCTTCCTTCTGTCTTCTTTCAAAAAGGTTCTATTTAGGCCCATTGCCCATTTTTTTATTGGATCATTTATCTCCCTTTTATTAAGTTGTATAAGTTGGCTGTAGATGTTGGAGATTAAACCTTTATCAGTGATAACATTTGCAAATATGTTCTCCTATACAGTGGTTTTTCTTGTTGTTTTGTTAATGGTTTCTTTTGCTGTGCAAAAGCTTTTTATTTTGATGTAGTCCCATTTGTTTATTTTTTCTTTAGCTTCCATTCCCCTTGGAGCAGTATCAGTGAAGAAGTTCTTTCAGCATATGTCTGAGATTTCTCTGCCTATGGATTCCTCTAGTATTTTTATGGTTTCCCGTCTTATGTTTAAGTCCTGTATCCATTTTTAGTTAATTTTTATCTATGGTGTAAGTTGCTGGTCCAGTTTCATTTTTTTGCATGTATCTGTCCAATTTTCCCAAAACCATTTATTGAATAGGCTGTTTTGGCTCCATTGTATGTTTATGCCTGCCTCCCTTGTCAAATATTAATTGAGCATAATGGTTTGGGTGGATATATGGATTCTCCATTCTATTCCATTGGTATATGTGTCTGTTCTTGTGCCAGTACCAGGCTGTCTTGAGAACAGTTGCTTTGTAATATATATTGAAATCTGGTATTGAGATTCCACCTACTTTATTTTTCTTTCTCAGGATTGCTCTGGCTATTTGGGGTCTCCTTTTGTTGAGATGAATCTTTGAAGAGTTCTTTCTAGGTCTGTGAAATATGTTGTTAG
Organism: Lasiurus borealis; assembly: GCA_004026805.1. Taxonomy (NCBI): domain Eukaryota; kingdom Metazoa; phylum Chordata; class Mammalia; order Chiroptera; family Vespertilionidae; genus Lasiurus; species Lasiurus borealis. The sequence continues at coordinate 18,366 of PVJN01040716.1, forward strand.
TATTTTAATGGGTAGTGCATTGAATCTATAGATTGCTTTGGGTAGTATGGACATTTTAATGATGTTGATTCTCCCAATCTATGAGCATGGTATGCTCTTCCATCTGTTAACATCTTCCTCTATCTCTTTTTTCAGTGTCCTACGGTTTCTGAATATCGGTCTTTTACATCCTCAGTTAGGTTTATTCCTAGGTATCTTAATTTTTTTGGTGCGATGGTAAATGGGATTGATTTTTAGTCTCTCTATCTGTAATTTCACTACTAGTGTACAGAAATACCACAGATTTCTTGGCATTAATTTTTTATCCTGCTACATTTCTGAATTCATTTATTAAGTTAATTAGTTTTTGGATGGAGTGCTTTGTTTGTTTGTTTTTATGTACAATATTATGTCATCTGCAAATAAGGACAGCTTTACTTCTTTCCAATTTGGATGCCTTTTATTTCTTCCTCTGTCTAATTGCAATGGATAATACTTCCAGAACTATGTCAAACAGGAGAGGTGAGAGTGGGCATCCCTGTCTTGTTCCTGTTCTTAGGGGAAATGGTTATAGTTTTTGCCCATTGAGTATGATGTTAGCTGTAGGTTTATCATATATGGCTTTTATGATGTTGAAGTATGATCCTTCTATTTCTACCTTGCTGAGAGTTTTTATAAAGAAAGGGTGTTGGATTTTTCTCAAATGCTTTTTCTGCATCAATTGATATGACTATGCGATTTTTATCTCTCAATTTGTTTATGTGATGTATCATATTTAT